>OZ020479.1:30677474-30896088 GCA_963971345.1 Andrena flavipes
GAATTTATGTAAGTCGATTGAAATTGTCTTGTATGTTTATGGATTCTCATAATATTATCGTTAAGAGGAGCTGAATTTATATTCGATTTCTTTGGATTTTGATGAAATTTTTAGTTCTAGGAGGTTACTCTGCGTAAATATACTTGAAATTGACTATAACTACTTGGATGAACTGAATTTGTGTAGTTTTATTTGAAACCGAGTTCGATATTTTTCGATTTTGATAACATTTTTAAATTGGAATAGCTGAATTTGTGCAAATTTAGTTGAAATTACCATCTATTTTTTAGGATTTGGTTAAAAAATTCAGTTCTCGGAGGTGAATTTATATGTTTATGGATTCTCATAATATTATCGTTAAGAGGAGCTGAATTTGTGTATTTATATTCGATTTCTTTGGATTTTGATGAAATTTTTAGTTCTAGGAGGTTACTCTGCGTAAATATACTTGAAATTGACTATAACTACTTGGATGAACTGAATTTGTGTAGTTTTATTTGAAACCGAGTTCGATATTTTTCGATTTTGATAACATTTTTAAATTGGAATAGCTGAATTTGTGCAAATTTAGTTGAAATTACCATCTATTTTTTAGGATTTGGTTAAAAAATTCAGTTCTCGGAGGTGAATTTATGTAAGTCGATTGAAATTGTCTTGTATGTTTATGGATTCTCATAATATTATCGTTAAGAGGAGCTGAATTTGTGTATTTATATTCGATTTCTTTGGATTTTGATGAAATTTTTAGTTCTAGGAGGTTACTCTGCGTAAATATACTTGAAATTGACTATAACTACTTGGATGAACTGAATTTGTGTAGTTTTATTTGAAACCGAGTTCGATATTTTTCGATTTTGATAACATTTTTAAATTGGAATAGCTGAATTTGTGCAAATTTAGTTGAAATTACCATCTATTTTTTAGGATTTGGTTAAAAAATTCAGTTCTCGGAGGTGAATTTATGTAAGTCGATTGAAATTGTCTTGTATGTTTATGGATTCTCATAATATTATCGTTAAGAGGAGCTGAATTTGTGTATTTATATTCGATTTCTTTGGATTTTGATGAAATTTTTAGTTCTAGGAGGTTACTCTGCGTAAATATACTTGAAATTGACTATAACTACTTGGATGAACTGAATTTGTGTAGTTTTATTTGAAACCGAGTTCGATATTTTTCGATTTTGATAACATTTTTAAATTGGAATAGCTGAATTTGTGCAAATTTAGTTGAAATTACCATCTATTTTTTAGGATTTGGTTAAAAAATTCAGTTCTCGGAGGTGAATTTATGTAAGTCGATTGAAATTGTCTTGTATGTTTATGGATTCTCATAATATTATCGTTAAGAGGAGCTGAATTTGTGTATTTATATTCGATTTCTTTGGATTTTGATGAAATTTTTAGTTCTAGGAGGTTACTCTGCGTAAATATACTTGAAATTGACTATAACTACTTGGATGAACTGAATTTGTGTAGTTTTATTTGAAACCGAGTTCGATATTTTTCGATTTTGATAACATTTTTAAATTGGAATAGCTGAATTTGTGCAAATTTAGTTGAAATTACCATCTATTTTTTAGGATTTGGTTAAAAAATTCAGTTCTCGGAGGTGAATTTATGTAAGTCGATTGAAATTGTCTTGTATGTTTATGGATTCTCATAATATTATCGTTAAGAGGAGCTGAATTTGTGTATTTATATTCGATTTCTTTGGATTTTGATGAAATTTTTAGTTCTAGGAGGTTACTCTGCGTAAATATACTTGAAATTGACTATAACTACTTGGATGAACTGAATTTGTGTAGTTTTATTTGAAACCGAGTTCGATATTTTTCGATTTTGATAACATTTTTAAATTGGAATAGCTGAATTTGTGCAAATTTAGTTGAAATTACCATCTATTTTTTAGGATTTGGTTAAAAAATTCAGTTCTCGGAGGTGAATTTATGTAAGTCGATTGAAATTGTCTTGTATGTTTATGGATTCTCATAATATTATCGTTAAGAGGAGCTGAATTTGTGTATTTATATTCGATTTCTTTGGATTTTGATGAAATTTTTAGTTCTAGGAGGTTACTCTGCGTAAATATACTTGAAATTGACTATAACTACTTGGATGAACTGAATTTGTGTAGTTTTATTTGAAACCGAGTTCGATATTTTTCGATTTTGATAACATTTTTAAATTGGAATAGCTGAATTTGTGCAAATTTAGTTGAAATTACCATCTATTTTTTAGGATTTGGTTAAAAAATTCAGTTCTCGGAGGTGAATTTATGTAAGTCGATTGAAATTGTCTTGTATGTTTATGGATTCTCATAATATTATCGTTAAGAGGAGCTGAATTTGTGTATTTATATTCGATTTCTTTGGATTTTGATGAAATTTTTAGTTCTAGGAGGTTACTCTGCGTAAATATACTTGAAATTGACTATAACTACTTGGATGAACTGAATTTGTGTAGTTTTATTTGAAACCGAGTTCGATATTTTTCGATTTTGATAACATTTTTAAATTGGAATAGCTGAATTTGTGCAAATTTAGTTGAAATTACCATCTATTTTTTAGGATTTGGTTAAAAAATTCAGTTCTCGGAGGTGAATTTATGTAAGTCGATTGAAATTGTCTTGTATGTTTATGGATTCTCATAATATTATCGTTAAGAGGAGCTGAATTTGTGTATTTATATTCGATTTCTTTGGATTTTGATGAAATTTTTAGTTCTAGGAGGTTACTCTGCGTAAATATACTTGAAATTGACTATAACTACTTGGATGAACTGAATTTGTGTAGTTTTATTTGAAACCGAGTTCGATATTTTTCGATTTTGATAACATTTTTAAATTGGAATAGCTGAATTTGTGCAAATTTAGTTGAAATTACCATCTATTTTTTAGGATTTGGTTAAAAAATTCAGTTCTCGGAGGTGAATTTATGTAAGTCGATTGAAATTGTCTTGTATGTTTATGGATTCTCATAATATTATCGTTAAGAGGAGCTGAATTTGTGTATTTATATTCGATTTCTTTGGATTTTGATGAAATTTTTAGTTCTAGGAGGTTACTCTGCGTAAATATACTTGAAATTGACTATAACTACTTGGATGAACTGAATTTGTGTAGTTTTATTTGAAACCGAGTTCGATATTTTTCGATTTTGATAACATTTTTAAATTGGAATAGCTGAATTTGTGCAAATTTAGTTGAAATTACCATCTATTTTTTAGGATTTGGTTAAAAAATTCAGTTCTCGGAGGTGAATTTATGTAAGTCGATTGAAATTGTCTTGTATGTTTATGGATTCTCATAATATTATCGTTAAGAGGAGCTGAATTTGTGTATTTATATTCGATTTCTTTGGATTTTGATGAAATTTTTAGTTCTAGGAGGTTACTCTGCGTAAATATACTTGAAATTGACTATAACTACTTGGATGAACTGAATTTGTGTAGTTTTATTTGAAACCGAGTTCGATATTTTTCGATTTTGATAACATTTTTAAATTGGAATAGCTGAATTTGTGCAAATTTAGTTGAAATTACCATCTATTTTTTAGGATTTGGTTAAAAAATTCAGTTCTCGGAGGTGAATTTATGTAAGTCGATTGAAATTGTCTTGTATGTTTATGGATTCTCATAATATTATCGTTAAGAGGAGCTGAATTTGTGTATTTATATTCGATTTCTTTGGATTTTGATGAAATTTTTAGTTCTAGGAGGTTACTCTGCGTAAATATACTTGAAATTGACTATAACTACTTGGATGAACTGAATTTGTGTAGTTTTATTTGAAACCGAGTTCGATATTTTTCGATTTTGATAACATTTTTAAATTGGAATAGCTGAATTTGTGCAAATTTAGTTGAAATTACCATCTATTTTTTAGGATTTGGTTAAAAAATTCAGTTCTCGGAGGTGAATTTATGTAAGTCGATTGAAATTGTCTTGTATGTTTATGGATTCTCATAATATTATCGTTAAGAGGAGCTGAATTTGTGTATTTATATTCGATTTCTTTGGATTTTGATGAAATTTTTAGTTCTAGGAGGTTACTCTGCGTAAATATACTTGAAATTGACTATAACTACTTGGATGAACTGAATTTGTGTAGTTTTATTTGAAACCGAGTTCGATATTTTTCGATTTTGATAACATTTTTAAATTGGAATAGCTGAATTTGTGCAAATTTAGTTGAAATTACCATCTATTTTTTAGGATTTGGTTAAAAAATTCAGTTCTCGGAGGTGAATTTATGTAAGTCGATTGAAATTGTCTTGTATGTTTATGGATTCTCATAATATTATCGTTAAGAGGAGCTGAATTTGTGTATTTATATTCGATTTCTTTGGATTTTGATGAAATTTTTAGTTCTAGGAGGTTACTCTGCGTAAATATACTTGAAATTGACTATAACTACTTGGATGAACTGAATTTGTGTAGTTTTATTTGAAACCGAGTTCGATATTTTTCGATTTTGATAACATTTTTAAATTGGAATAGCTGAATTTGTGCAAATTTAGTTGAAATTACCATCTATTTTTTAGGATTTGGTTAAAAAATTCAGTTCTCGGAGGTGAATTTATGTAAGTCGATTGAAATTGTCTTGTATGTTTATGGATTCTCATAATATTATCGTTAAGAGGAGCTGAATTTGTGTATTTATATTCGATTTCTTTGGATTTTGATGAAATTTTTAGTTCTAGGAGGTTACTCTGCGTAAATATACTTGAAATTGACTATAACTACTTGGATGAACTGAATTTGTGTAGTTTTATTTGAAACCGAGTTCGATATTTTTCGATTTTGATAACATTTTTAAATTGGAATAGCTGAATTTGTGCAAATTTAGTTGAAATTACCATCTATTTTTTAGGATTTGGTTAAAAAATTCAGTTCTCGGAGGTGAATTTATGTAAGTCGATTGAAATTGTCTTGTATGTTTATGGATTCTCATAATATTATCGTTAAGAGGAGCTGAATTTGTGTATTTATATTCGATTTCTTTGGATTTTGATGAAATTTTTAGTTCTAGGAGGTTACTCTGCGTAAATATACTTGAAATTGACTATAACTACTTGGATGAACTGAATTTGTGTAGTTTTATTTGAAACCGAGTTCGATATTTTTCGATTTTGATAACATTTTTAAATTGGAATAGCTGAATTTGTGCAAATTTAGTTGAAATTACCATCTATTTTTTAGGATTTGGTTAAAAAATTCAGTTCTCGGAGGTGAATTTATGTAAGTCGATTGAAATTGTCTTGTATGTTTATGGATTCTCATAATATTATCGTTAAGAGGAGCTGAATTTGTGTATTTATATTCGATTTCTTTGGATTTTGATGAAATTTTTAGTTCTAGGAGGTTACTCTGCGTAAATATACTTGAAATTGACTATAACTACTTGGATGAACTGAATTTGTGTAGTTTTATTTGAAACCGAGTTCGATATTTTTCGATTTTGATAACATTTTTAAATTGGAATAGCTGAATTTGTGCAAATTTAGTTGAAATTACCATCTATTTTTTAGGATTTGGTTAAAAAATTCAGTTCTCGGAGGTGAATTTATGTAAGTCGATTGAAATTGTCTTGTATGTTTATGGATTCTCATAATATTATCGTTAAGAGGAGCTGAATTTGTGTATTTATATTCGATTTCTTTGGATTTTGATGAAATTTTTAGTTCTAGGAGGTTACTCTGCGTAAATATACTTGAAATTGACTATAACTACTTGGATGAACTGAATTTGTGTAGTTTTATTTGAAACCGAGTTCGATATTTTTCGATTTTGATAACATTTTTAAATTGGAATAGCTGAATTTGTGCAAATTTAGTTGAAATTACCATCTATTTTTTAGGATTTGGTTAAAAAATTCAGTTCTCGGAGGTGAATTTATGTAAGTCGATTGAAATTGTCTTGTATGTTTATGGATTCTCATAATATTATCGTTAAGAGGAGCTGAATTTGTGTATTTATATTCGATTTCTTTGGATTTTGATGAAATTTTTAGTTCTAGGAGGTTACTCTGCGTAAATATACTTGAAATTGACTATAACTACTTGGATGAACTGAATTTGTGTAGTTTTATTTGAAACCGAGTTCGATATTTTTCGATTTTGATAACATTTTTAAATTGGAATAGCTGAATTTGTGCAAATTTAGTTGAAATTACCATCTATTTTTTAGGATTTGGTTAAAAGATTCAGTTCTCGGAGGTGAATTTATGTAAGTCGATTGAAATTGTCTTGTATGTTTATGGATTCTCATAATATTATCGTTAAGAGGAGCTGAATTTGTGTATTTATATTCGATTTCTTTGGATTTTGATGAAATTTTTAGTTCTAGGAGGTTACTCTGCGTAAATATACTTGAAATTGACTATAACTACTTGGATGAACTGAATTTGTGTAGTTTTATTTGAAACCGAGTTCGATATTTTTCGATTTTGATAACATTTTTAAATTGGAATAGCTGAATTTGTGCAAATTTAGTTGAAATTACCATCTATTTTTTAGGATTTGGTTAAAAAATTCAGTTCTCGGAGGTGAATTTATGTAAGTCGATTGAAATTGTCTTGTATGTTTATGGATTCTCATAATATTATCGTTAAGAGGAGCTGAATTTGTGTATTTATATTCGATTTCTTTGGATTTTGATGAAATTTTTAGTTCTAGGAGGTTACTCTGCGTAAATATACTTGAAATTGACTATAACTACTTGGATGAACTGAATTTGTGTAGTTTTATTTGAAACCGAGTTCGATATTTTTCGATTTTGATAACATTTTTAAATTGGAATAGCTGAATTTGTGCAAATTTAGTTGAAATTACCATCTATTTTTTAGGATTTGGTTAAAAAATTCAGTTCTCGGAGGTGAATTTATGTAAGTCGATTGAAATTGTCTTGTATGTTTATGGATTCTCATAATATTATCGTTAAGAGGAGCTGAATTTGTGTATTTATATTCGATTTCTTTGGATTTTGATGAAATTTTTAGTTCTAGGAGGTTACTCTGCGTAAATATACTTGAAATTGACTATAACTACTTGGATGAACTGAATTTGTGTAGTTTTATTTGAAACCGAGTTCGATATTTTTCGATTTTGATAACATTTTTAAATTGGAATAGCTGAATTTGTGCAAATTTAGTTGAAATTACCATCTATTTTTTAGGATTTGGTTAAAAAATTCAGTTCTCGGAGGTGAATTTATGTAAGTCGATTGAAATTGTCTTGTATGTTTATGGATTCTCATAATATTATCGTTAAGAGGAGCTGAATTTGTGTATTTATATTCGATTTCTTTGGATTTTGATGAAATTTTTAGTTCTAGGAGGTTACTCTGCGTAAATATACTTGAAATTGACTATAACTACTTGGATGAACTGAATTTGTGTAGTTTTATTTGAAACCGAGTTCGATATTTTTCGATTTTGATAACATTTTTAAATTGGAATAGCTGAATTTGTGCAAATTTAGTTGAAATTACCATCTATTTTTTAGGATTTGGTTAAAAAATTCAGTTCTCGGAGGTGAATTTATGTAAGTCGATTGAAATTGTCTTGTATGTTTATGGATTCTCATAATATTATCGTTAAGAGGAGCTGAATTTGTGTATTTATATTCGATTTCTTTGGATTTTGATGAAATTTTTAGTTCTAGGAGGTTACTCTGCGTAAATATACTTGAAATTGACTATAACTACTTGGATGAACTGAATTTGTGTAGTTTTATTTGAAACCGAGTTCGATATTTTTCGATTTTGATAACATTTTTAAATTGGAATAGCTGAATTTGTGCAAATTTAGTTGAAATTACCATCTATTTTTTAGGATTTGGTTAAAAAATTCAGTTCTCGGAGGTGAATTTATGTAAGTCGATTGAAATTGTCTTGTATGTTTATGGATTCTCATAATATTATCGTTAAGAGGAGCTGAATTTGTGTATTTATATTCGATTTCTTTGGATTTTGATGAAATTTTTAGTTCTAGGAGGTTACTCTGCGTAAATATACTTGAAATTGACTATAACTACTTGGATGAACTGAATTTGTGTAGTTTTATTTGAAACCGAGTTCGATATTTTTCGATTTTGATAACATTTTTAAATTGGAATAGCTGAATTTGTGCAAATTTAGTTGAAATTACCATCTATTTTTTAGGATTTGGTTAAAAAATTCAGTTCTCGGAGGTGAATTTATGTAAGTCGATTGAAATTGTCTTGTATGTTTATGGATTCTCATAATATTATCGTTAAGAGGAGCTGAATTTGTGTATTTATATTCGATTTCTTTGGATTTTGATGAAATTTTTAGTTCTAGGAGGTTACTCTGCGTAAATATACTTGAAATTGACTATAACTACTTGGATGAACTGAATTTGTGTAGTTTTATTTGAAACCGAGTTCGATATTTTTCGATTTTGATAACATTTTTAAATTGGAATAGCTGAATTTGTGCAAATTTAGTTGAAATTACCATCTATTTTTTAGGATTTGGTTAAAAAATTCAGTTCTCGGAGGTGAATTTATGTAAGTCGATTGAAATTGTCTTGTATGTTTATGGATTCTCATAATATTATCGTTAAGAGGAGCTGAATTTGTGTATTTATATTCGATTTCTTTGGATTTTGATGAAATTTTTAGTTCTAGGAGGTTACTCTGCGTAAATATACTTGAAATTGACTATAACTACTTGGATGAACTGAATTTGTGTAGTTTTATTTGAAACCGAGTTCGATATTTTTCGATTTTGATAACATTTTTAAATTGGAATAGCTGAATTTGTGCAAATTTAGTTGAAATTACCATCTATTTTTTAGGATTTGGTTAAAAAATTCAGTTCTCGGAGGTGAATTTATGTAAGTCGATTGAAATTGTCTTGTATGTTTATGGATTCTCATAATATTATCGTTAAGAGGAGCTGAATTTGTGTATTTATATTCGATTTCTTTGGATTTTGATGAAATTTTTAGTTCTAGGAGGTTACTCTGCGTAAATATACTTGAAATTGACTATAACTACTTGGATGAACTGAATTTGTGTAGTTTTATTTGAAACCGAGTTCGATATTTTTCGATTTTGATAACATTTTTAAATTGGAATAGCTGAATTTGTGCAAATTTAGTTGAAATTACCATCTATTTTTTAGGATTTGGTTAAAAAATTCAGTTCTCGGAGGTGAATTTATGTAAGTCGATTGAAATTGTCTTGTATGTTTATGGATTCTCATAATATTATCGTTAAGAGGAGCTGAATTTGTGTATTTATATTCGATTTCTTTGGATTTTGATGAAATTTTTAGTTCTAGGAGGTTACTCTGCGTAAATATACTTGAAATTGACTATAACTACTTGGATGAACTGAATTTGTGTAGTTTTATTTGAAACCGAGTTCGATATTTTTCGATTTTGATAACATTTTTAAATTGGAATAGCTGAATTTGTGCAAATTTAGTTGAAATTACCATCTATTTTTTAGGATTTGGTTAAAAAATTCAGTTCTCGGAGGTGAATTTATGTAAGTCGATTGAAATTGTCTTGTATGTTTATGGATTCTCATAATATTATCGTTAAGAGGAGCTGAATTTGTGTATTTATATTCGATTTCTTTGGATTTTGATGAAATTTTTAGTTCTAGGAGGTTACTCTGCGTAAATATACTTGAAATTGACTATAACTACTTGGATGAACTGAATTTGTGTAGTTTTATTTGAAACCGAGTTCGATATTTTTCGATTTTGATAACATTTTTAAATTGGAATAGCTGAATTTGTGCAAATTTAGTTGAAATTACCATCTATTTTTTAGGATTTGGTTAAAAAATTCAGTTCTCGGAGGTGAATTTATGTAAGTCGATTGAAATTGTCTTGTATGTTTATGGATTCTCATAATATTATCGTTAAGAGGAGCTGAATTTGTGTATTTATATTCGATTTCTTTGGATTTTGATGAAATTTTTAGTTCTAGGAGGTTACTCTGCGTAAATATACTTGAAATTGACTATAACTACTTGGATGAACTGAATTTGTGTAGTTTTATTTGAAACCGAGTTCGATATTTTTCGATTTTGATAACATTTTTAAATTGGAATAGCTGAATTTGTGCAAATTTAGTTGAAATTACCATCTATTTTTTAGGATTTGGTTAAAAAATTCAGTTCTCGGAGGTGAATTTATGTAAGTCGATTGAAATTGTCTTGTATGTTTATGGATTCTCATAATATTATCGTTAAGAGGAGCTGAATTTGTGTATTTATATTCGATTTCTTTGGATTTTGATGAAATTTTTAGTTCTAGGAGGTTACTCTGCGTAAATATACTTGAAATTGACTATAACTACTTGGATGAACTGAATTTGTGTAGTTTTATTTGAAACCGAGTTCGATATTTTTCGATTTTGATAACATTTTTAAATTGGAATAGCTGAATTTGTGCAAATTTAGTTGAAATTACCATCTATTTTTTAGGATTTGGTTAAAAAATTCAGTTCTCGGAGGTGAATTTATGTAAGTCGATTGAAATTGTCTTGTATGTTTATGGATTCTCATAATATTATCGTTAAGAGGAGCTGAATTTGTGTATTTATATTCGATTTCTTTGGATTTTGATGAAATTTTTAGTTCTAGGAGGTTACTCTGCGTAAATATACTTGAAATTGACTATAACTACTTGGATGAACTGAATTTGTGTAGTTTTATTTGAAACCGAGTTCGATATTTTTCGATTTTGATAACATTTTTAAATTGGAATAGCTGAATTTGTGCAAATTTAGTTGAAATTACCATCTATTTTTTAGGATTTGGTTAAAAAATTCAGTTCTCGGAGGTGAATTTATGTAAGTCGATTGAAATTGTCTTGTATGTTTATGGATTCTCATAATATTATCGTTAAGAGGAGCTGAATTTGTGTATTTATATTCGATTTCTTTGGATTTTGATGAAATTTTTAGTTCTAGGAGGTTACTCTGCGTAAATATACTTGAAATTGACTATAACTACTTGGATGAACTGAATTTGTGTAGTTTTATTTGAAACCGAGTTCGATATTTTTCGATTTTGATAACATTTTTAAATTGGAATAGCTGAATTTGTGCAAATTTAGTTGAAATTACCATCTATTTTTTAGGATTTGGTTAAAAAATTCAGTTCTCGGAG
Organism: Andrena flavipes; assembly: GCA_963971345.1. NCBI lineage: Eukaryota > Metazoa > Arthropoda > Insecta > Hymenoptera > Andrenidae > Andrena > Andrena flavipes. The sequence goes on from OZ020479.1 coordinate 30,688,627, forward strand.
GTGAATTTATGTAAGTCGATTGAAATTGTCTTGTATGTTTATGGATTCTCATAATATTATCGTTAAGAGGAGCTGAATTTGTGTATTTATATTCGATTTCTTTGGATTTTGATGAAATTTTTAGTTCTAGGAGGTTACTCTGCGTAAATATACTTGAAATTGACTATAACTACTTGGATGAACTGAATTTGTGAGTTTTATTTGAAACCGAGTTCGATATTTTTCGATTTTGATAACATTTTTAAATTGGAATAGCTGAATTTGTGCAAATTTAGTTGAAATTACCATCTATTTTTTAGGATTTGGTTAAAAAATTCAGTTCTCGGAGGTGAATTTATGTAAGTCGATTGAAATTGTCTTGTATGTTTATGGATTCTCATAATATTATCGTTAAGAGGAGCTGAATTTGTGTATTTATATTCGATTTCTTTGGATTTTGATGAAATTTTTAGTTCTAGGAGGTTACTCTGCGTAAATATACTTGAAATTGACTATAACTACTTGGATGAACTGAATTTGTAGTAGTTTTATTTGAAACCGAGTTCGATATTTTTCGATTTTGATAACATTTTTAAATTGGAATAGCTGAATTTGTGCAAATTTAGTTGAAATTACCATCTATTTTTTAGGATTTGGTTAAAAAATTCAGTTCTCGGAGGTGAATTTATGTAAGTCGATTGAAATTGTCTTGTATGTTTATGGATTCTCATAATATTATCGTTAAGAGGAGCTGAATTTGTGTATTTATATTCGATTTCTTTGGATTTTGATGAAATTTTTAGTTCTAGGAGGTTACTCTGCGTAAATATACTTGAAATTGACTATAACTACTTGGATGAACTGAATTTGTGTAGTTTTATTTGAAACCGAGTTCGATATTTTTCGATTTTGATAACATTTTTAAATTGGAATAGCTGAATTTGTGCAAATTTAGTTGAAATTACCATCTATTTTTTAGGATTTGGTTAAAAAATTCAGTTCTCGGAGGTGAATTTATGTAAGTCGATTGAAATTGTCTTGTATGTTTATGGATTCTCATAATATTATCGTTAAGAGGAGCTGAATTTGTGTATTTATATTCGATTTCTTTGGATTTTGATGAAATTTTTAGTTCTAGGAGGTTACTCTGCGTAAATATACTTGAAATTGACTATAACTACTTGGATGAACTGAATTTGTGTAGTTTTATTTGAAACCGAGTTCGATATTTTTCGATTTTGATAACATTTTTAAATTGGAATAGCTGAATTTGTGCAAATTTAGTTGAAATTACCATCTATTTTTTAGGATTTGGTTAAAAAATTCAGTTCTCGGAGGTGAATTTATGTAAGTCGATTGAAATTGTCTTGTATGTTTATGGATTCTCATAATATTATCGTTAAGAGGAGCTGAATTTGTGTATTTATATTCGATTTCTTTGGATTTTGATGAAATTTTTAGTTCTAGGAGGTTACTCTGCGTAAATATACTTGAAATTGACTATAACTACTTGGATGAACTGAATTTGTGTAGTTTTATTTGAAACCGAGTTCGATATTTTTCGATTTTGATAACATTTTTAAATTGGAATAGCTGAATTTGTGCAAATTTAGTTGAAATTACCATCTATTTTTTAGGATTTGGTTAAAAAATTCAGTTCTCGGAGGTGAATTTATGTAAGTCGATTGAAATTGTCTTGTATGTTTATGGATTCTCATAATATTATCGTTAAGAGGAGCTGAATTTGTGTATTTATATTCGATTTCTTTGGATTTTGATGAAATTTTTAGTTCTAGGAGGTTACTCTGCGTAAATATACTTGAAATTGACTATAACTACTTGGATGAACTGAATTTGTGTAGTTTTATTTGAAACCGAGTTCGATATTTTTCGATTTTGATAACATTTTTAAATTGGAATAGCTGAATTTGTGCAAATTTAGTTGAAATTACCATCTATTTTTTAGGATTTGGTTAAAAAATTCAGTTCTCGGAGGTGAATTTATGTAAGTCGATTGAAATTGTCTTGTATGTTTATGGATTCTCATAATATTATCGTTAAGAGGAGCTGAATTTGTGTATTTATATTCGATTTCTTTGGATTTTGATGAAATTTTTAGTTCTAGGAGGTTACTCTGCGTAAATATACTTGAAATTGACTATAACTACTTGGATGAACTGAATTTGTGTAGTTTTATTTGAAACCGAGTTCGATATTTTTCGATTTTGATAACATTTTTAAATTGGAATAGCTGAATTTGTGCAAATTTAGTTGAAATTACCATCTATTTTTTAGGATTTGGTTAAAAAATTCAGTTCTCGGAGGTGAATTTATGTAAGTCGATTGAAATTGTCTTGTATGTTTATGGATTCTCATAATATTATCGTTAAGAGGAGCTGAATTTGTGTATTTATATTCGATTTCTTTGGATTTTGATGAAATTTTTAGTTCTAGGAGGTTACTCTGCGTAAATATACTTGAAATTGACTATAACTACTTGGATGAACTGAATTTGTGTAGTTTTATTTGAAACCGAGTTCGATATTTTTCGATTTTGATAACATTTTTAAATTGGAATAGCTGAATTTGTGCAAATTTAGTTGAAATTACCATCTATTTTTTAGGATTTGGTTAAAAAATTCAGTTCTCGGAGGTGAATTTATGTAAGTCGATTGAAATTGTCTTGTATGTTTATGGATTCTCATAATATTATCGTTAAGAGGAGCTGAATTTGTGTATTTATATTCGATTTCTTTGGATTTTGATGAAATTTTTAGTTCTAGGAGGTTACTCTGCGTAAATATACTTGAAATTGACTATAACTACTTGGATGAACTGAATTTGTGTAGTTTTATTTGAAACCGAGTTCGATATTTTTCGATTTTGATAACATTTTTAAATTGGAATAGCTGAATTTGTGCAAATTTAGTTGAAATTACCATCTATTTTTTAGGATTTGGTTAAAAAATTCAGTTCTCGGAGGTGAATTTATGTAAGTCGATTGAAATTGTCTTGTATGTTTATGGATTCTCATAATATTATCGTTAAGAGGAGCTGAATTTGTGTATTTATATTCGATTTCTTTGGATTTTGATGAAATTTTTAGTTCTAGGAGGTTACTCTGCGTAAATATACTTGAAATTGACTATAACTACTTGGATGAACTGAATTTGTGTAGTTTTATTTGAAACCGAGTTCGATATTTTTCGATTTTGATAACATTTTTAAATTGGAATAGCTGAATTTGTGCAAATTTAGTTGAAATTACCATCTATTTTTTAGGATTTGGTTAAAAAATTCAGTTCTCGGAGGTGAATTTATGTAAGTCGATTGAAATTGTCTTGTATGTTTATGGATTCTCATAATATTATCGTTAAGAGGAGCTGAATTTGTGTATTTATATTCGATTTCTTTGGATTTTGATGAAATTTTTAGTTCTAGGAGGTTACTCTGCGTAAATATACTTGAAATTGACTATAACTACTTGGATGAACTGAATTTGTGTAGTTTTATTTGAAACCGAGTTCGATATTTTTCGATTTTGATAACATTTTTAAATTGGAATAGCTGAATTTGTGCAAATTTAGTTGAAATTACCATCTATTTTTTAGGATTTGGTTAAAAAATTCAGTTCTCGGAGGTGAATTTATGTAAGTCGATTGAAATTGTCTTGTATGTTTATGGATTCTCATAATATTATCGTTAAGAGGAGCTGAATTTGTGTATTTATATTCGATTTCTTTGGATTTTGATGAAATTTTTAGTTCTAGGAGGTTACTCTGCGTAAATATACTTGAAATTGACTATAACTACTTGGATGAACTGAATTTGTGTAGTTTTATTTGAAACCGAGTTCGATATTTTTCGATTTTGATAACATTTTTAAATTGGAATAGCTGAATTTGTGCAAATTTAGTTGAAATTACCATCTATTTTTTAGGATTTGGTTAAAAAATTCAGTTCTCGGAGGTGAATTTATGTAAGTCGATTGAAATTGTCTTGTATGTTTATGGATTCTCATAATATTATCGTTAAGAGGAGCTGAATTTGTGTATTTATATTCGATTTCTTTGGATTTTGATGAAATTTTTAGTTCTAGGAGGTTACTCTGCGTAAATATACTTGAAATTGACTATAACTACTTGGATGAACTGAATTTGTGTAGTTTTATTTGAAACCGAGTTCGATATTTTTCGATTTTGATAACATTTTTAAATTGGAATAGCTGAATTTGTGCAAATTTAGTTGAAATTACCATCTATTTTTTAGGATTTGGTTAAAAAATTCAGTTCTCGGAGGTGAATTTATGTAAGTCGATTGAAATTGTCTTGTATGTTTATGGATTCTCATAATATTATCGTTAAGAGGAGCTGAATTTGTGTATTTATATTCGATTTCTTTGGATTTTGATGAAATTTTTAGTTCTAGGAGGTTACTCTGCGTAAATATACTTGAAATTGACTATAACTACTTGGATGAACTGAATTTGTGTAGTTTTATTTGAAACCGAGTTCGATATTTTTCGATTTTGATAACATTTTTAAATTGGAATAGCTGAATTTGTGCAAATTTAGTTGAAATTACCATCTATTTTTTAGGATTTGGTTAAAAAATTCAGTTCTCGGAGGTGAATTTATGTAAGTCGATTGAAATTGTCTTGTATGTTTATGGATTCTCATAATATTATCGTTAAGAGGAGCTGAATTTGTGTATTTATATTCGATTTCTTTGGATTTTGATGAAATTTTTAGTTCTAGGAGGTTACTCTGCGTAAATATACTTGAAATTGACTATAACTACTTGGATGAACTGAATTTGTGTAGTTTTATTTGAAACCGAGTTCGATATTTTTCGATTTTGATAACATTTTTAAATTGGAATAGCTGAATTTGTGCAAATTTAGTTGAAATTACCATCTATTTTTTAGGATTTGGTTAAAAAATTCAGTTCTCGGAGGTGAATTTATGTAAGTCGATTGAAATTGTCTTGTATGTTTATGGATTCTCATAATATTATCGTTAAGAGGAGCTGAATTTGTGTATTTATATTCGATTTCTTTGGATTTTGATGAAATTTTTAGTTCTAGGAGGTTACTCTGCGTAAATATACTTGAAATTGACTATAACTACTTGGATGAACTGAATTTGTGTAGTTTTATTTGAAACCGAGTTCGATATTTTTCGATTTTGATAACATTTTTAAATTGGAATAGCTGAATTTGTGCAAATTTAGTTGAAATTACCATCTATTTTTTAGGATTTGGTTAAAAAATTCAGTTCTCGGAGGTGAATTTATGTAAGTCGATTGAAATTGTCTTGTATGTTTATGGATTCTCATAATATTATCGTTAAGAGGAGCTGAATTTGTGTATTTATATTCGATTTCTTTGGATTTTGATGAAATTTTTAGTTCTAGGAGGTTACTCTGCGTAAATATACTTGAAATTGACTATAACTACTTGGATGAACTGAATTTGTGTAGTTTTATTTGAAACCGAGTTCGATATTTTTCGATTTTGATAACATTTTTAAATTGGAATAGCTGAATTTGTGCAAATTTAGTTGAAATTACCATCTATTTTTTAGGATTTGGTTAAAAAATTCAGTTCTCGGAGGTGAATTTATGTAAGTCGATTGAAATTGTCTTGTATGTTTATGGATTCTCATAATATTATCGTTAAGAGGAGCTGAATTTGTGTATTTATATTCGATTTCTTTGGATTTTGATGAAATTTTTAGTTCTAGGAGGTTACTCTGCGTAAATATACTTGAAATTGACTATAACTACTTGGATGAACTGAATTTGTGTAGTTTTATTTGAAACCGAGTTCGATATTTTTCGATTTTGATAACATTTTTAAATTGGAATAGCTGAATTTGTGCAAATTTAGTTGAAATTACCATCTATTTTTTAGGATTTGGTTAAAAAATTCAGTTCTCGGAGGTGAATTTATGTAAGTCGATTGAAATTGTCTTGTATGTTTATGGATTCTCATAATATTATCGTTAAGAGGAGCTGAATTTGTGTATTTATATTCGATTTCTTTGGATTTTGATGAAATTTTTAGTTCTAGGAGGTTACTCTGCGTAAATATACTTGAAATTGACTATAACTACTTGGATGAACTGAATTTGTGTAGTTTTATTTGAAACCGAGTTCGATATTTTTCGATTTTGATAACATTTTTAAATTGGAATAGCTGAATTTGTGCAAATTTAGTTGAAATTACCATCTATTTTTTAGGATTTGGTTAAAAAATTCAGTTCTCGGAGGTGAATTTATGTAAGTCGATTGAAATTGTCTTGTATGTTTATGGATTCTCATAATATTATCGTTAAGAGGAGCTGAATTTGTGTATTTATATTCGATTTCTTTGGATTTTGATGAAATTTTTAGTTCTAGGAGGTTACTCTGCGTAAATATACTTGAAATTGACTATAACTACTTGGATGAACTGAATTTGTGTAGTTTTATTTGAAACCGAGTTCGATATTTTTCGATTTTGATAACATTTTTAAATTGGAATAGCTGAATTTGTGCAAATTTAGTTGAAATTACCATCTATTTTTTAGGATTTGGTTAAAAAATTCAGTTCTCGGAGGTGAATTTATGTAAGTCGATTGAAATTGTCTTGTATGTTTATGGATTCTCATAATATTATCGTTAAGAGGAGCTGAATTTGTGTATTTATATTCGATTTCTTTGGATTTTGATGAAATTTTTAGTTCTAGGAGGTTACTCTGCGTAAATATACTTGAAATTGACTATAACTACTTGGATGAACTGAATTTGTGTAGTTTTATTTGAAACCGAGTTCGATATTTTTCGATTTTGATAACATTTTTAAATTGGAATAGCTGAATTTGTGCAAATTTAGTTGAAATTACCATCTATTTTTTAGGATTTGGTTAAAAAATTCAGTTCTCGGAGGTGAATTTATGTAAGTCGATTGAAATTGTCTTGTATGTTTATGGATTCTCATAATATTATCGTTAAGAGGAGCTGAATTTGTGTATTTATATTCGATTTCTTTGGATTTTGATGAAATTTTTAGTTCTAGGAGGTTACTCTGCGTAAATATACTTGAAATTGACTATAACTACTTGGATGAACTGAATTTGTGTAGTTTTATTTGAAACCGAGTTCGATATTTTTCGATTTTGATAACATTTTTGAATTGGAATAGCTGAATTTGTGCAAATTTAGTTGAAATTACCATCTATTTTTTAGGATTTGGTTAAAAAATTCAGTTCTCGGAGGTGAATTTATGTAAGTCGATTGAAATTGTCTTGTATGTTTATGGATTCTCATAATATTATCGTTAAGAGGAGCTGAATTTGTGTATTTATATTCGATTTCTTTGGATTTTGATGAAATTTTTAGTTCTAGGAGGTTACTCTGCGTAAATATACTTGAAATTGACTATAACTACTTGGATGAACTGAATTTGTGTAGTTTTATTTGAAACCGAGTTCGATATTTTTCGATTTTGATAACATTTTTAAATTGGAATAGCTGAATTTGTGCAAATTTAGTTGAAATTACCATCTATTTTTTAGGATTTGGTTAAAAAATTCAGTTCTCGGAGGTGAATTTATGTAAGTCGATTGAAATTGTCTTGTATGTTTATGGATTCTCATAATATTATCGTTAAGAGGAGCTGAATTTGTGTATTTATATTCGATTTCTTTGGATTTTGATGAAATTTTTAGTTCTAGGAGGTTACTCTGCGTAAATATACTTGAAATTGACTATAACTACTTGGATGAACTGAATTTGTGTAGTTTTATTTGAAACCGAGTTCGATATTTTTCGATTTTGATAACATTTTTAAATTGGAATAGCTGAATTTGTGCAAATTTAGTTGAAATTACCATCTATTTTTTAGGATTTGGTTAAAAAATTCAGTTCTCGGAGGTGAATTTATGTAAGTCGATTGAAATTGTCTTGTATGTTTATGGATTCTCATAATATTATCGTTAAGAGGAGCTGAATTTGTGTATTTATATTCGATTTCTTTGGATTTTGATGAAATTTTTAGTTCTAGGAGGTTACTCTGCGTAAATATACTTGAAATTGACTATAACTACTTGGATGAACTGAATTTGTGTAGTTTTATTTGAAACCGAGTTCGATATTTTTCGATTTTGATAACATTTTTAAATTGGAATAGCTGAATTTGTGCAAATTTAGTTGAAATTACCATCTATTTTTTAGGATTTGGTTAAAAAATTCAGTTCTCGGAGGTGAATTTATGTAAGTCGATTGAAATTGTCTTGTATGTTTATGGATTCTCATAATATTATCGTTAAGAGGAGCTGAATTTGTGTATTTATATTCGATTTCTTTGGATTTTGATGAAATTTTTAGTTCTAGGAGGTTACTCTGCGTAAATATACTTGAAATTGACTATAACTACTTGGATGAACTGAATTTGTGTAGTTTTATTTGAAACCGAGTTCGATATTTTTCGATTTTGATAACATTTTTAAATTGGAATAGCTGAATTTGTGCAAATTTAGTTGAAATTACCATCTATTTTTTAGGATTTGGTTAAAAAATTCAGTTCTCGGAGGTGAATTTATGTAAGTCGATTGAAATTGTCTTGTATGTTTATGGATTCTCATAATATTATCGTTAAGAGGAGCTGAATTTGTGTATTTATATTCGATTTCTTTGGATTTTGATGAAATTTTTAGTTCTAGGAGGTTACTCTGCGTAAATATACTTGAAATTGACTATAACTACTTGGATGAACTGAATTTGTGTAGTTTTATTTGAAACCGAGTTCGATATTTTTCGATTTTGATAACATTTTTAAATTGGAATAGCTGAATTTGTGCAAATTTAGTTGAAATTACCATCTATTTTTTAGGATTTGGTTAAAAAATTCAGTTCTCGGAGGTGAATTTATGTAAGTCGATTGAAATTGTCTTGTATGTTTATGGATTCTCATAATATTATCGTTAAGAGGAGCTGAATTTGTGTATTTATATTCGATTTCTTTGGATTTTGATGAAATTTTTAGTTCTAGGAGGTTACTCTGCGTAAATATACTTGAAATTGACTATAACTACTTGGATGAACTGAATTTGTGTAGTTTTATTTGAAACCGAGTTCGATATTTTTCGATTTTGATAACATTTTTAAATTGGAATAGCTGAATTTGTGCAAATTTAGTTGAAATTACCATCTATTTTTTAGGATTTGGTTAAAAAATTCAGTTCTCGGAGGTGAATTTATGTAAGTCGATTGAAATTGTCTTGTATGTTTATGGATTCTCATAATATTATCGTTAAGAGGAGCTGAATTTGTGTATTTATATTCGATTTCTTTGGATTTTGATGAAATTTTTAGTTCTAGGAGGTTACTCTGCGTAAATATACTTGAAATTGACTATAACTACTTGGATGAACTGAATTTGTGTAGTTTTATTTGAAACCGAGTTCGATATTTTTCGATTTTGATAACATTTTTAAATTGGAATAGCTGAATTTGTGCAAATTTAGTTGAAATTACCATCTATTTTTTAGGATTTGGTTAAAAAATTCAGTTCTCGGAGGTGAATTTATGTAAGTCGATTGAAATTGTCTTGTATGTTTATGGATTCTCATAATATTATCGTTAAGAGGAGCTGAATTTGTGTATTTATATTCGATTTCTTTGGATTTTGATGAAATTTTTAGTTCTAGGAGGTTACTCTGCGTAAATATACTTGAAATTGACTATAACTACTTGGATGAACTGAATTTGTGTAGTTTTATTTGAAACCGAGTTCGATATTTTTCGATTTTGATAACATTTTTAAATTGGAATAGCTGAATTTGTGCAAATTTAGTTGAAATTACCATCTATTTTTTAGGATTTGGTTAAAAAATTCAGTTCTCGGAGGTGAATTTATGTAAGTCGATTGAAATTGTCTTGTATGTTTATGGATTCTCATAATATTATCGTTAAGAGGAGCTGAATTTGTGTATTTATATTCGATTTCTTTGGATTTTGATGAAATTTTTAGTTCTAGGAGGTTACTCTGCGTAAATATACTTGAAATTGACTATAACTACTTGGATGAACTGAATTTGTGTAGTTTTATTTGAAACCGAGTTCGATATTTTTCGATTTTGATAACATTTTTAAATTGGAATAGCTGAATTTGTGCAAATTTAGTTGAAATTACCATCTATTTTTTAGGATTTGGTTAAAAAATTCAGTTCTCGGAGGTGAATTTATGTAAGTCGATTGAAATTGTCTTGTATGTTTATGGATTCTCATAATATTATCGTTAAGAGGAGCTGAATTTGTGTATTTATATTCGATTTCTTTGGATTTTGATGAAATTTTTAGTTCTAGGAGGTTACTCTGCGTAAATATACTTGAAATTGACTATAACTACTTGGATGAACTGAATTTGTGTAGTTTTATTTGAAACCGAGTTCGATATTTTTCGATTTTGATAACATTTTTAAATTGGAATAGCTGAATTTGTGCAAATTTAGTTGAAATTACCATCTATTTTTTAGGATTTGGTTAAAAAATTCAGTTCTCGGAGGTGAATTTATGTAAGTCGATTGAAATTGTCTTGTATGTTTATGGATTCTCATAATATTATCGTTAAGAGGAGCTGAATTTGTGTATTTATATTCGATTTCTTTGGATTTTGATGAAATTTTTAGTTCTAGGAGGTTACTCTGCGTAAATATACTTGAAATTGACTATAACTACTTGGATGAACTGAATTTGTGTAGTTTTATTTGAAACCGAGTTCGATATTTTTCGATTTTGATAACATTTTTAAATTGGAATAGCTGAATTTGTGCAAATTTAGTTGAAATTACCATCTATTTTTTAGGATTTGGTTAAAAAATTCAGTTCTCGGAGGTGAATTTATGTAAGTCGATTGAAATTGTCTTGTATGTTTATGGATTCTCATAATATTATCGTTAAGAGGAGCTGAATTTGTGTATTTATATTCGATTTCTTTGGATTTTGATGAAATTTTTAGTTCTAGGAGGTTACTCTGCGTAAATATACTTGAAATTGACTATAACTACTTGGATGAACTGAATTTGTGTAGTTTTATTTGAAACCGAGTTCGATATTTTTCGATTTTGATAACATTTTTAAATTGGAATAGCTGAATTTGTGCAAATTTAGTTGAAATTACCATCTATTTTTTAGGATTTGGTTAAAAAATTCAGTTCTCGGAGGTGAATTTATGTAAGTCGATTGAAATTGTCTTGTATGTTTATGGATTCTCATAATATTATCGTTAAGAGGAGCTGAATTTGTGTATTTATATTCGATTTCTTTGGATTTTGATGAAATTTTTAGTTCTAGGAGGTTACTCTGCGTAAATATACTTGAAATTGACTATAACTACTTGGATGAACTGAATTTGTGTAGTTTTATTTGAAACCGAGTTCGATATTTTTCGATTTTGATAACATTTTTAAATTGGAATAGCTGAATTTGTGCAAATTTAGTTGAAATTACCATCTATTTTTTAGGATTTGGTTAAAAAATTCAGTTCTCGGAGGTGAATTTATGTAAGTCGATTGAAATTGTCTTGTATGTTTATGGATTCTCATAATATTATCGTTAAGAGGAGCTGAATTTGTGTATTTATATTCGATTTCTTTGGATTTTGATGAAATTTTTAGTTCTAGGAGGTTACTCTGCGTAAATATACTTGAAATTGACTATAACTACTTGGATGAACTGAATTTGTGTAGTTTTATTTGAAACCGAGTTCGATATTTTTCGATTTTGATAACATTTTTAAATTGGAATAGCTGAATTTGTGCAAATTTAGTTGAAATTACCATCTATTTTTTAGGATTTGGTTAAAAAATTCAGTTCTCGGAGGTGAATTTATGTAAGTCGATTGAAATTGTCTTGTATGTTTATGGATTCTCATAATATTATCGTTAAGAGGAGCTGAATTTGTGTATTTATATTCGATTTCTTTGGATTTTGATGAAATTTTTAGTTCTAGGAGGTTACTCTGCGTAAATATACTTGAAATTGACTATAACTACTTGGATGAACTGAATTTGTGTAGTTTTATTTGAAACCGAGTTCGATATTTTTCGATTTTGATAACATTTTTAAATTGGAATAGCTGAATTTGTGCAAATTTAGTTGAAATTACCATCTATTTTTTAGGATTTGGTTAAAAAATTCAGTTCTCGGAGGTGAATTTATGTAAGTCGATTGAAATTGTCTTGTATGTTTATGGATTCTCATAATATTATCGTTAAGAGGAGCTGAATTTGTGTATTTATATTCGATTTCTTTGGATTTTGATGAAATTTTTAGTTCTAGGAGGTTACTCTGCGTAAATATACTTGAAATTGACTATAACTACTTGGATGAACTGAATTTGTGTAGTTTTATTTGAAACCGAGTTCGATATTTTTCGATTTTGATAACATTTTTAAATTGGAATAGCTGAATTTGTGCAAATTTAGTTGAAATTACCATCTATTTTTTAGGATTTGGTTAAAAAATTCAGTTCTCGGAGGTGAATTTATGTAAGTCGATTGAAATTGTCTTGTATGTTTATGGATTCTCATAATATTATCGTTAAGAGGAGCTGAATTTGTGTATTTATATTCGATTTCTTTGGATTTTGATGAAATTTTTAGTTCTAGGAGGTTACTCTGCGTAAATATACTTGAAATTGACTATAACTACTTGGATGAACTGAATTTGTGTAGTTTTATTTGAAACCGAGTTCGATATTTTTCGATTTTGATAACATTTTTAAATTGGAATAGCTGAATTTGTGCAAATTTAGTTGAAATTACCATCTATTTTTTAGGATTTGGTTAAAAAATTCAGTTCTCGGAGGTGAATTTATGTAAGTCGATTGAAATTGTCTTGTATGTTTATGGATTCTCATAATATTATCGTTAAGAGGAGCTGAATTTGTGTATTTATATTCGATTTCTTTGGATTTTGATGAAATTTTTAGTTCTAGGAGGTTACTCTGCGTAAATATACTTGAAATTGACTATAACTACTTGGATGAACTGAATTTGTGTAGTTTTATTTGAAACCGAGTTCGATATTTTTCGATTTTGATAACATTTTTAAATTGGAATAGCTGAATTTGTGCAAATTTAGTTGAAATTACCATCTATTTTTTAGGATTTGGTTAAAAAATTCAGTTCTCGGAGGTGAATTTATGTAAGTCGATTGAAATTGTCTTGTATGTTTATGGATTCTCATAATATTATCGTTAAGAGGAGCTGAATTTGTGTATTTATATTCGATTTCTTTGGATTTTGATGAAATTTTTAGTTCTAGGAGGTTACTCTGCGTAAATATACTTGAAATTGACTATAACTACTTGGATGAACTGAATTTGTGTAGTTTTATTTGAAACCGAGTTCGATATTTTTCGATTTTGATAACATTTTTAAATTGGAATAGCTGAATTTGTGCAAATTTAGTTGAAATTACCATCTATTTTTTAGGATTTGGTTAAAAAATTCAGTTCTCGGAGGTGAATTTATGTAAGTCGATTGAAATTGTCTTGTATGTTTATGGATTCTCATAATATTATCGTTAAGAGGAGCTGAATTTGTGTATTTATATTCGATTTCTTTGGATTTTGATGAAATTTTTAGTTCTAGGAGGTTACTCTGCGTAAATATACTTGAAATTGACTATAACTACTTGGATGAACTGAATTTGTGTAGTTTTATTTGAAACCGAGTTCGATATTTTTCGATTTTGATAACATTTTTAAATTGGAATAGCTGAATTTGTGCAAATTTAGTTGAAATTACCATCTATTTTTTAGGATTTGGTTAAAAAATTCAGTTCTCGGAGGTGAATTTATGTAAGTCGATTGAAATTGTCTTGTATGTTTATGGATTCTCATAATATTATCGTTAAGAGGAGCTGAATTTGTGTATTTATATTCGATTTCTTTGGATTTTGATGAAATTTTTAGTTCTAGGAGGTTACTCTGCGTAAATATACTTGAAATTGACTATAACTACTTGGATGAACTGAATTTGTGTAGTTTTATTTGAAACCGAGTTCGATATTTTTCGATTTTGATAACATTTTTAAATTGGAATAGCTGAATTTGTGCAAATTTAGTTGAAATTACCATCTATTTTTTAGGATTTGGTTAAAAAATTCAGTTCTCGGAGGTGAATTTATGTAAGTCGATTGAAATTGTCTTGTATGTTTATGGATTCTCATAATATTATCGTTAAGAGGAGCTGAATTTGTGTATTTATATTCGATTTCTTTGGATTTTGATGAAATTTTTAGTTCTAGGAGGTTACTCTGCGTAAATATACTTGAAATTGACTATAACTACTTGGATGAACTGAATTTGTGTAGTTTTATTTGAAACCGAGTTCGATATTTTTCGATTTTGATAACATTTTTAAATTGGAATAGCTGAATTTGTGCAAATTTAGTTGAAATTACCATCTATTTTTTAGGATTTGGTTAAAAAATTCAGTTCTCGGAGGTGAATTTATGTAAGTCGATTGAAATTGTCTTGTATGTTTATGGATTCTCATAATATTATCGTTAAGAGGAGCTGAATTTGTGTATTTATATTCGATTTCTTTGGATTTTGATGAAATTTTTAGTTCTAGGAGGTTACTCTGCGTAAATATACTTGAAATTGACTATAACTACTTGGATGAACTGAATTTGTGTAGTTTTATTTGAAACCGAGTTCGATATTTTTCGATTTTGATAACATTTTTAAATTGGAATAGCTGAATTTGTGCAAATTTAGTTGAAATTACCATCTATTTTTTAGGATTTGGTTAAAAAATTCAGTTCTCGGAGGTGAATTTATGTAAGTCGATTGAAATTGTCTTGTATGTTTATGGATTCTCATAATATTATCGTTAAGAGGAGCTGAATTTGTGTATTTATATTCGATTTCTTTGGATTTTGATGAAATTTTTAGTTCTAGGAGGTTACTCTGCGTAAATATACTTGAAATTGACTATAACTACTTGGATGAACTGAATTTGTGTAGTTTTATTTGAAACCGAGTTCGATATTTTTCGATTTTGATAACATTTTTAAATTGGAATAGCTGAATTTGTGCAAATTTAGTTGAAATTACCATCTATTTTTTAGGATTTGGTTAAAAAATTCAGTTCTCGGAGGTGAATTTATGTAAGTCGATTGAAATTGTCTTGTATGTTTATGGATTCTCATAATATTATCGTTAAGAGGAGCTGAATTTGTGTATTTATATTCGATTTCTTTGGATTTTGATGAAATTTTTAGTTCTAGGAGGTTACTCTGCGTAAATATACTTGAAATTGACTATAACTACTTGGATGAACTGAATTTGTGTAGTTTTATTTGAAACCGAGTTCGATATTTTTCGATTTTGATAACATTTTTAAATTGGAATAGCTGAATTTGTGCAAATTTAGTTGAAATTACCATCTATTTTTTAGGATTTGGTTAAAAAATTCAGTTCTCGGAGGTGAATTTATGTAAGTCGATTGAAATTGTCTTGTATGTTTATGGATTCTCATAATATTATCGTTAAGAGGAGCTGAATTTGTGTATTTATATTCGATTTCTTTGGATTTTGATGAAATTTTTAGTTCTAGGAGGTTACTCTGCGTAAATATACTTGAAATTGACTATAACTACTTGGATGAACTGAATTTGTGTAGTTTTATTTGAAACCGAGTTCGATATTTTTCGATTTTGATAACATTTTTAAATTGGAATAGCTGAATTTGTGCAAATTTAGTTGAAATTACCATCTATTTTTTAGGATTTGGTTAAAAAATTCAGTTCTCGGAGGTGAATTTATGTAAGTCGATTGAAATTGTCTTGTATGTTTATGGATTCTCATAATATTATCGTTAAGAGGAGCTGAATTTGTGTATTTATATTCGATTTCTTTGGATTTTGATGAAATTTTTAGTTCTAGGAGGTTACTCTGCGTAAATATACTTGAAATTGACTATAACTACTTGGATGAACTGAATTTGTGTAGTTTTATTTGAAACCGAGTTCGATATTTTTCGATTTTGATAACATTTTTAAATTGGAATAGCTGAATTTGTGCAAATTTAGTTGAAATTACCATCTATTTTTTAGGATTTGGTTAAAAAATTCAGTTCTCGGAGGTGAATTTATGTAAGTCGATTGAAATTGTCTTGTATGTTTATGGATTCTCATAATATTATCGTTAAGAGGAGCTGAATTTGTGTATTTATATTCGATTTCTTTGGATTTTGATGAAATTTTTAGTTCTAGGAGGTTACTCTGCGTAAATATACTTGAAATTGACTATAACTACTTGGATGAACTGAATTTGTGTAGTTTTATTTGAAACCGAGTTCGATATTTTTCGATTTTGATAACATTTTTAAATTGGAATAGCTGAATTTGTGCAAATTTAGTTGAAATTACCATCTATTTTTTAGGATTTGGTTAAAAAATTCAGTTCTCGGAGGTGAATTTATGTAAGTCGATTGAAATTGTCTTGTATGTTTATGGATTCTCATAATATTATCGTTAAGAGGAGCTGAATTTGTGTATTTATATTCGATTTCTTTGGATTTTGATGAAATTTTTAGTTCTAGGAGGTTACTCTGCGTAAATATACTTGAAATTGACTATAACTACTTGGATGAACTGAATTTGTGTAGTTTTATTTGAAACCGAGTTCGATATTTTTCGATTTTGATAACATTTTTAAATTGGAATAGCTGAATTTGTGCAAATTTAGTTGAAATTACCATCTATTTTTTAGGATTTGGTTAAAAAATTCAGTTCTCGGAGGTGAATTTATGTAAGTCGATTGAAATTGTCTTGTATGTTTATGGATTCTCATAATATTATCGTTAAGAGGAGCTGAATTTGTGTATTTATATTCGATTTCTTTGGATTTTGATGAAATTTTTAGTTCTAGGAGGTTACTCTGCGTAAATATACTTGAAATTGACTATAACTACTTGGATGAACTGAATTTGTGTAGTTTTATTTGAAACCGAGTTCGATATTTTTCGATTTTGATAACATTTTTAAATTGGAATAGCTGAATTTGTGCAAATTTAGTTGAAATTACCATCTATTTTTTAGGATTTGGTTAAAAAATTCAGTTCTCGGAGGTGAATTTATGTAAGTCGATTGAAATTGTCTTGTATGTTTATGGATTCTCATAATATTATCGTTAAGAGGAGCTGAATTTGTGTATTTATATTCGATTTCTTTGGATTTTGATGAAATTTTTAGTTCTAGGAGGTTACTCTGCGTAAATATACTTGAAATTGACTATAACTACTTGGATGAACTGAATTTGTGTAGTTTTATTTGAAACCGAGTTCGATATTTTTCGATTTTGATAACATTTTTAAATTGGAATAGCTGAATTTGTGCAAATTTAGTTGAAATTACCATCTATTTTTTAGGATTTGGTTAAAAAATTCAGTTCTCGGAGGTGAATTTATGTAAGTCGATTGAAATTGTCTTGTATGTTTATGGATTCTCATAATATTATCGTTAAGAGGAGCTGAATTTGTGTATTTATATTCGATTTCTTTGGATTTTGATGAAATTTTTAGTTCTAGGAGGTTACTCTGCGTAAATATACTTGAAATTGACTATAACTACTTGGATGAACTGAATTTGTGTAGTTTTATTTGAAACCGAGTTCGATATTTTTCGATTTTGATAACATTTTTAAATTGGAATAGCTGAATTTGTGCAAATTTAGTTGAAATTACCATCTATTTTTTAGGATTTGGTTAAAAAATTCAGTTCTCGGAGGTGAATTTATGTAAGTCGATTGAAATTGTCTTGTATGTTTATGGATTCTCATAATATTATCGTTAAGAGGAGCTGAATTTGTGTATTTATATTCGATTTCTTTGGATTTTGATGAAATTTTTAGTTCTAGGAGGTTACTCTGCGTAAATATACTTGAAATTGACTATAACTACTTGGATGAACTGAATTTGTGTAGTTTTATTTGAAACCGAGTTCGATATTTTTCGATTTTGATAACATTTTTAAATTGGAATAGCTGAATTTGTGCAAATTTAGTTGAAATTACCATCTATTTTTTAGGATTTGGTTAAAAAATTCAGTTCTCGGAGGTGAATTTATGTAAGTCGATTGAAATTGTCTTGTATGTTTATGGATTCTCATAATATTATCGTTAAGAGGAGCTGAATTTGTGTATTTATATTCGATTTCTTTGGATTTTGATGAAATTTTTAGTTCTAGGAGGTTACTCTGCGTAAATATACTTGAAATTGACTATAACTACTTGGATGAACTGAATTTGTGTAGTTTTATTTGAAACCGAGTTCGATATTTTTCGATTTTGATAACATTTTTAAATTGGAATAGCTGAATTTGTGCAAATTTAGTTGAAATTACCATCTATTTTTTAGGATTTGGTTAAAAAATTCAGTTCTCGGAGGTGAATTTATGTAAGTCGATTGAAATTGTCTTGTATGTTTATGGATTCTCATAATATTATCGTTAAGAGGAGCTGAATTTGTGTATTTATATTCGATTTCTTTGGATTTTGATGAAATTTTTAGTTCTAGGAGGTTACTCTGCGTAAATATACTTGAAATTGACTATAACTACTTGGATGAACTGAATTTGTGTAGTTTTATTTGAAACCGAGTTCGATATTTTTCGATTTTGATAACATTTTTAAATTGGAATAGCTGAATTTGTGCAAATTTAGTTGAAATTACCATCTATTTTTTAGGATTTGGTTAAAAAATTCAGTTCTCGGAGGTGAATTTATGTAAGTCGATTGAAATTGTCTTGTATGTTTATGGATTCTCATAATATTATCGTTAAGAGGAGCTGAATTTGTGTATTTATATTCGATTTCTTTGGATTTTGATGAAATTTTTAGTTCTAGGAGGTTACTCTGCGTAAATATACTTGAAATTGACTATAACTACTTGGATGAACTGAATTTGTGTAGTTTTATTTGAAACCGAGTTCGATATTTTTCGATTTTGATAACATTTTTAAATTGGAATAGCTGAATTTGTGCAAATTTAGTTGAAATTACCATCTATTTTTTAGGATTTGGTTAAAAAATTCAGTTCTCGGAGGTGAATTTATGTAAGTCGATTGAAATTGTCTTGTATGTTTATGGATTCTCATAATATTATCGTTAAGAGGAGCTGAATTTGTGTATTTATATTCGATTTCTTTGGATTTTGATGAAATTTTTAGTTCTAGGAGGTTACTCTGCGTAAATATACTTGAAATTGACTATAACTACTTGGATGAACTGAATTTGTGTAGTTTTATTTGAAACCGAGTTCGATATTTTTCGATTTTGATAACATTTTTAAATTGGAATAGCTGAATTTGTGCAAATTTAGTTGAAATTACCATCTATTTTTTAGGATTTGGTTAAAAAATTCAGTTCTCGGAGGTGAATTTATGTAAGTCGATTGAAATTGTCTTGTATGTTTATGGATTCTCATAATATTATCGTTAAGAGGAGCTGAATTTGTGTATTTATATTCGATTTCTTTGGATTTTGATGAAATTTTTAGTTCTAGGAGGTTACTCTGCGTAAATATACTTGAAATTGACTATAACTACTTGGATGAACTGAATTTGTGTAGTTTTATTTGAAACCGAGTTCGATATTTTTCGATTTTGATAACATTTTTAAATTGGAATAGCTGAATTTGTGCAAATTTAGTTGAAATTACCATCTATTTTTTAGGATTTGGTTAAAAAATTCAGTTCTCGGAGGTGAATTTATGTAAGTCGATTGAAATTGTCTTGTATGTTTATGGATTCTCATAATATTATCGTTAAGAGGAGCTGAATTTGTGTATTTATATTCGATTTCTTTGGATTTTGATGAAATTTTTAGTTCTAGGAGGTTACTCTGCGTAAATATACTTGAAATTGACTATAACTACTTGGATGAACTGAATTTGTGTAGTTTTATTTGAAACCGAGTTCGATATTTTTCGATTTTGATAACATTTTTAAATTGGAATAGCTGAATTTGTGCAAATTTAGTTGAAATTACCATCTATTTTTTAGGATTTGGTTAAAAAATTCAGTTCTCGGAGGTGAATTTATGTAAGTCGATTGAAATTGTCTTGTATGTTTATGGATTCTCATAATATTATCGTTAAGAGGAGCTGAATTTGTGTATTTATATTCGATTTCTTTGGATTTTGATGAAATTTTTAGTTCTAGGAGGTTACTCTGCGTAAATATACTTGAAATTGACTATAACTACTTGGATGAACTGAATTTGTGTAGTTTTATTTGAAACCGAGTTCGATATTTTTCGATTTTGATAACATTTTTAAATTGGAATAGCTGAATTTGTGCAAATTTAGTTGAAATTACCATCTATTTTTTAGGATTTGGTTAAAAAATTCAGTTCTCGGAGGTGAATTTATGTAAGTCGATTGAAATTGTCTTGTATGTTTATGGATTCTCATAATATTATCGTTAAGAGGAGCTGAATTTGTGTATTTATATTCGATTTCTTTGGATTTTGATGAAATTTTTAGTTCTAGGAGGTTACTCTGCGTAAATATACTTGAAATTGACTATAACTACTTGGATGAACTGAATTTGTGTAGTTTTATTTGAAACCGAGTTCGATATTTTTCGATTTTGATAACATTTTTAAATTGGAATAGCTGAATTTGTGCAAATTTAGTTGAAATTACCATCTATTTTTTAGGATTTGGTTAAAAAATTCAGTTCTCGGAGGTGAATTTATGTAAGTCGATTGAAATTGTCTTGTATGTTTATGGATTCTCATAATATTATCGTTAAGAGGAGCTGAATTTGTGTATTTATATTCGATTTCTTTGGATTTTGATGAAATTTTTAGTTCTAGGAGGTTACTCTGCGTAAATATACTTGAAATTGACTATAACTACTTGGATGAACTGAATTTGTGTAGTTTTATTTGAAACCGAGTTCGATATTTTTCGATTTTGATAACATTTTTGAATTGGAATAGCTGAATTTGTGCAAATTTAGTTGAAATTACCATCTATTTTTTAGGATTTGGTTAAAAAATTCAGTTCTCGGAGGTGAATTTATGTAAGTCGATTGAAATTGTCTTGTATGTTTATGGATTCTCATAATATTATCGTTAAGAGGAGCTGAATTTGTGTATTTATATTCGATTTCTTTGGATTTTGATGAAATTTTTAGTTCTAGGAGGTTACTCTGCGTAAATATACTTGAAATTGACTATAACTACTTGGATGAACTGAATTTGTGTAGTTTTATTTGAAACCGAGTTCGATATTTTTCGATTTTGATAACATTTTTAAATTGGAATAGCTGAATTTGTGCAAATTTAGTTGAAATTACCATCTATTTTTTAGGATTTGGTTAAAAAATTCAGTTCTCGGAGGTGAATTTATGTAAGTCGATTGAAATTGTCTTGTATGTTTATGGATTCTCATAATATTATCGTTAAGAGGAGCTGAATTTGTGTATTTATATTCGATTTCTTTGGATTTTGATGAAATTTTTAGTTCTAGGAGGTTACTCTGCGTAAATATACTTGAAATTGACTATAACTACTTGGATGAACTGAATTTGTGTAGTTTTATTTGAAACCGAGTTCGATATTTTTCGATTTTGATAACATTTTTAAATTGGAATAGCTGAATTTGTGCAAATTTAGTTGAAATTACCATCTATTTTTTAGGATTTGGTTAAAAAATTCAGTTCTCGGAGGTGAATTTATGTAAGTCGATTGAAATTGTCTTGTATGTTTATGGATTCTCATAATATTATCGTTAAGAGGAGCTGAATTTGTGTATTTATATTCGATTTCTTTGGATTTTGATGAAATTTTTAGTTCTAGGAGGTTACTCTGCGTAAATATACTTGAAATTGACTATAACTACTTGGATGAACTGAATTTGTGTAGTTTTATTTGAAACCGAGTTCGATATTTTTCGATTTTGATAACATTTTTAAATTGGAATAGCTGAATTTGTGCAAATTTAGTTGAAATTACCATCTATTTTTTAGGATTTGGTTAAAAAATTCAGTTCTCGGAGGTGAATTTATGTAAGTCGATTGAAATTGTCTTGTATGTTTATGGATTCTCATAATATTATCGTTAAGAGGAGCTGAATTTGTGTATTTATATTCGATTTCTTTGGATTTTGATGAAATTTTTAGTTCTAGGAGGTTACTCTGCGTAAATATACTTGAAATTGACTATAACTACTTGGATGAACTGAATTTGTGTAGTTTTATTTGAAACCGAGTTCGATATTTTTCGATTTTGATAACATTTTTAAATTGGAATAGCTGAATTTGTGCAAATTTAGTTGAAATTACCATCTATTTTTTAGGATTTGGTTAAAAAATTCAGTTCTCGGAGGTGAATTTATGTAAGTCGATTGAAATTGTCTTGTATGTTTATGGATTCTCATAATATTATCGTTAAGAGGAGCTGAATTTGTGTATTTATATTCGATTTCTTTGGATTTTGATGAAATTTTTAGTTCTAGGAGGTTACTCTGCGTAAATATACTTGAAATTGACTATAACTACTTGGATGAACTGAATTTGTGTAGTTTTATTTGAAACCGAGTTCGATATTTTTCGATTTTGATAACATTTTTAAATTGGAATAGCTGAATTTGTGCAAATTTAGTTGAAATTACCATCTATTTTTTAGGATTTGGTTAAAAAATTCAGTTCTCGGAGGTGAATTTATGTAAGTCGATTGAAATTGTCTTGTATGTTTATGGATTCTCATAATATTATCGTTAAGAGGAGCTGAATTTGTGTATTTATATTCGATTTCTTTGGATTTTGATGAAATTTTTAGTTCTAGGAGGTTACTCTGCGTAAATATACTTGAAATTGACTATAACTACTTGGATGAACTGAATTTGTGTAGTTTTATTTGAAACCGAGTTCGATATTTTTCGATTTTGATAACATTTTTAAATTGGAATAGCTGAATTTGTGCAAATTTAGTTGAAATTACCATCTATTTTTTAGGATTTGGTTAAAAAATTCAGTTCTCGGAGGTGAATTTATGTAAGTCGATTGAAATTGTCTTGTATGTTTATGGATTCTCATAATATTATCGTTAAGAGGAGCTGAATTTGTGTATTTATATTCGATTTCTTTGGATTTTGATGAAATTTTTAGTTCTAGGAGGTTACTCTGCGTAAATATACTTGAAATTGACTATAACTACTTGGATGAACTGAATTTGTGTAGTTTTATTTGAAACCGAGTTCGATATTTTTCGATTTTGATAACATTTTTAAATTGGAATAGCTGAATTTGTGCAAATTTAGTTGAAATTACCATCTATTTTTTAGGATTTGGTTAAAAAATTCAGTTCTCGGAGGTGAATTTATGTAAGTCGATTGAAATTGTCTTGTATGTTTATGGATTCTCATAATATTATCGTTAAGAGGAGCTGAATTTGTGTATTTATATTCGATTTCTTTGGATTTTGATGAAATTTTTAGTTCTAGGAGGTTACTCTGCGTAAATATACTTGAAATTGACTATAACTACTTGGATGAACTGAATTTGTGTAGTTTTATTTGAAACCGAGTTCGATATTTTTCGATTTTGATAACATTTTTAAATTGGAATAGCTGAATTTGTGCAAATTTAGTTGAAATTACCATCTATTTTTTAGGATTTGGTTAAAAAATTCAGTTCTGGGAGGTGAATTTATGTAAGTCGATTGAAATTGTCTTGTATGTTTATGGATTCTCATAATATTATCGTTAAGAGGAGCTGAATTTGTGTATTTATATTCGATTTCTTTGGATTTTGATGAAATTTTTAGTTCTAGGAGGTTACTCTGCGTAAATATACTTGAAATTGACTATAACTACTTGGATGAACTGAATTTGTGTAGTTTTATTTGAAACCGAGTTCGATATTTTTCGATTTTGATAACATTTTTAAATTGGAATAGCTGAATTTGTGCAAATTTAGTTGAAATTACCATCTATTTTTTAGGATTTGGTTAAAAAATTCAGTTCTCGGAGGTGAATTTATGTAAGTCGATTGAAATTGTCTTGTATGTTTATGGATTCTCATAATATTATCGTTAAGAGGAGCTGAATTTGTGTATTTATATTCGATTTCTTTGGATTTTGATGAAATTTTTAGTTCTAGGAGGTTACTCTGCGTAAATATACTTGAAATTGACTATAACTACTTGGATGAACTGAATTTGTGTAGTTTTATTTGAAACCGAGTTCGATATTTTTCGATTTTGATAACATTTTTAAATTGGAATAGCTGAATTTGTGCAAATTTAGTTGAAATTACCGTCTATTTTTTAGGATTTGGTTAAAAAATTCAGTTCTCGGAGGTGAATTTATGTAAGTCGATTGAAATTGTCTTGTATGTTTATGGATTCTCATAATATTATCGTTAAGAGGAGCTGAATTTGTGTATTTATATTCGATTTCTTTGGATTTTGATGAAATTTTTAGTTCTAGGAGGTTACTCTGCGTAAATATACTTGAAATTGACTATAACTACTTGGATGAACTGAATTTGTGTAGTTTTATTTGAAACCGAGTTCGATATTTTTCGATTTTGATAACATTTTTAAATTGGAATAGCTGAATTTGTGCAAATTTAGTTGAAATTACCATCTATTTTTTAGGATTTGGTTAAAAAATTCAGTTCTCGGAGGTGAATTTATGTAAGTCGATTGAAATTGTCTTGTATGTTTATGGATTCTCATAATATTATCGTTAAGAGGAGCTGAATTTGTGTATTTATATTCGATTTCTTTGGATTTTGATGAAATTTTTAGTTCTAGGAGGTTACTCTGCGTAAATATACTTGAAATTGACTATAACTACTTGGATGAACTGAATTTGTGTAGTTTTATTTGAAACCGAGTTCGATATTTTTCGATTTTGATAACATTTTTAAATTGGAATAGCTGAATTTGTGCAAATTTAGTTGAAATTACCATCTATTTTTTAGGATTTGGTTAAAAAATTCAGTTCTCGGAGGTGAATTTATGTAAGTCGATTGAAATTGTCTTGTATGTTTATGGATTCTCATAATATTATCGTTAAGAGGAGCTGAATTTGTGTATTTATATTCGATTTCTTTGGATTTTGATGAAATTTTTAGTTCTAGGAGGTTACTCTGCGTAAATATACTTGAAATTGACTATAACTACTTGGATGAACTGAATTTGTGTAGTTTTATTTGAAACCGAGTTCGATATTTTTCGATTTTGATAACATTTTTAAATTGGAATAGCTGAATTTGTGCAAATTTAGTTGAAATTACCATCTATTTTTTAGGATTTGGTTAAAAAATTCAGTTCTCGGAGGTGAATTTATGTAAGTCGATTGAAATTGTCTTGTATGTTTATGGATTCTCATAATATTATCGTTAAGAGGAGCTGAATTTGTGTATTTATATTCGATTTCTTTGGATTTTGATGAAATTTTTAGTTCTAGGAGGTTACTCTGCGTAAATATACTTTTTTTTTTTTTTTTTTTTTTTTTTTATAGAGGGGGAAAATGCTTTATGCATACCCCGGTACGGATACCGGGGTTATGTGGGACTCGCCACCCTAATGGTGGGATACCCACTAAAAACCCCCTCTCTAAGTCCGCCTCTCTCGTGTCTACCCCGCTGAGGTGGGAACTTCGAGACAGTACTACCACCACAGCGTCCGTAACGGTGCAGACCACGCCTCCTATGTACAATTTAATAAATACTTACTTACCTAAATAAATAGATAAATAGATAAAAAACAAATATGCACAAAATTCACGCACCCAGACGTACACTCGCAGCATTCATACCCACTCAAGCCGGAATAAATACGCGATACATCCATTCACCCAAACAAAAAACAACGGGATAATTTACGCGCCGCCCACCTTACGTCTACGGGATAGATAAATAAACACGCCCCGTATCGACCCGCCTTTATTGGGGGGGAGGAGGAACCAGCCTCCTCACCCTTTTACTAGGGGGGGGTCTAACCCCTTGGCCCGCCCCACCCCTCTTTCGCTTCAGGGCCCTTCTCTTTCTTTCCAGGGCCCTCCTCTGGGCCTCTTGCTTGGCCGCCGCCGCCCAGGCTTCCCTCGCGGCTTTCTCCGCCAGGGCCTCTCTCCGAGCCTTTGCACCCATGACAGTGGATGCAAAGGTCCGGAGCTGCTCCCACTTGCTGTCCGCCCCCATAGCGAGGCGGACCAATGTACTGGGGTCCAACGGGGCCCCCAGGGCCTCGGCCAATACCCGGCGCTCTTCGTCGAACACCGGGCATGCCGTGAGGACGTGCTCGGCGTCATCCCACGCCGCCCCGCACTCCTCGCACGCCCCAGTAGGGGCCTTCCCGATTCTCCTCCTGAAGGCCCCGAAGGACCCATGTCCGGTCAGGAGCTGGGTTAGCCAGTAATCTGGCTGTCGCGCCAGCCCAGCTCCCACCGCGAACGTCCGGACGTCAGGCACCAGCCTCCACGTCCAATACGTGGGGCCCATCCCGTCCCATGCCTCCTGCCACTTGACCATGGCGGAGGCCAGGGCAATGCGCCTGTTCTGCGCCTGCTTTGCCCTTTGCGCCTTTGGGTCCCGCATTAGGGCCGGGTTCGCCCTATCCCGCGTCCTCCAGTCGTGGACTTCCCTCCACATGGCCACCTTGGTCTCCAGCGGCATCCTCCCCGCGAGGACACAGAGTGCCTGCCGCGACACCGTCCGATAGGCCGCCGATGTCCTGATGAGGGCAGATCGCTGGGCCCGTCGGATGGAGGTGAGGTTTACTCCCACCTCCAAGGCCGACGCCCACGCCGGGGCGGCATACGTCAGCACTGACTCCCAAACGTTATAGTATAGTCGCCTCGAAGCGATCGAGGGACCCCCAACGTTTGGGAGCAGCGCCGACAGGGCTCCGACCACCTTGTCGGCCCTGATGACCGCCCCGTCGAGGTGCGTCTTAAACCTCCGACGGCAGTCCAGCGTGACCCCCAGGTACTTGGCCGACCGCGTGGCCGCCACCATCGATCCCATCACCGGGAATTCCCTACCTTTGTCCGCGCGGAGTCCCGCCAAGACGATGACCTCGGTTTTGTCCGAGGCCATCTCCAGGCCGGTGGAATCGAACCAGGCCCTAACCCTCCCGAGCGTTTCGGCCATCATCGCCTCGACCTGGGTCACGTCCCTAGCTGAGAACATGACAGCCAGGTCGTCGGCATAAGCGATGGCCTTGACAAAACGCCCGGGACCAATGGTCTTAAGAACCCCGTCGTATACGAGGTTCCACAGGAAAGGGCCTAGGACCGAGCCCTGAGGTACCCCCGCGCAGACTCGGGTCGTGACCTCGCCGTCCTGCGTGTGCACCGTGATATAGCGGTCGGAGAAATAGTCTCGCAGGACTCTCCTGACCGCTGGGTGCACGCGCCTTACCGCGAGTTCCCGCATGATGGTCTCCCAGCGGATGGCGTTGAACGCGTTACGTACGTCGATCAGCACCATCACGCAGAGCCTCCGCTTGGTGGTGGCCACACAGCCCTCGGCAAACGCCATGACCTCCCTGACGGCCTCCACTGTCCCGACCCCTCTCCTAAAACCGAACTGGTTCGGGGAGAAGGGGTCCCGGCCGATCTGCCTCTCCATCAGCTCCTTGACAGCGTACTCCCACACTTTACTCAGTGCTGGGAGTACGCTAATCGGACGGTATGCGCCGGGCTCGGTGGGCTGCTTGCCAGGCTTGGGGACAAGCACCACCCGAGCCCTTTTCCACGCCGCGGGGATTGATCCCCTCCTTAGGGTGTCGCGGATCGCCTCCGCAAGCTCCTGCCGAAACGCCCTCGACACCGCGACCGCAACCTCAGCGGGAATCGCGTCCAGGCCCGGGGCTTTGTTCGGCTTGAGGCGGGATGTGGCCTCCTCGACCATCTCCACGTCCACCTCAGAGGCCGTCAACAAAGCCCTCAGGGCCCCGTCCTCAGGGGCATCCCCACGGTGGGGGGGATGGGGGAGGGAGGGGGGAGGTACCGTGACAAAGAGGCTGTCTAAGACTCTCCCGACCTGAGCCGGGGTCATTACCATCCTCGGTGGTCGCCCACCGAGTTTCGACATGACCGCCTTGTACGGCCTCCCCCAGGGGTCCAGGTCGACCTGGTCACACATGCCCCGCCATAGAGCCTCCTTGGCCCTCCAAATGGCGACCTGCACCCCTCTCCGAGCCACGGAGTAGGCAACCCGTGCCTCCTCCGCCTCCGGGCCGCCCCTCCTCCTCCGCTTCTTAACCCTGCGCCTCGCCTTCAGAGAGGCCGCCCGTGCCACGGCCACCTCGCTGCACCACCACCCATTGGGCTTGCGGGTACCGCGGGGGAGGGACTTCTTGGGCAACACTTCCCTACAAGTCGCTTCGAGAGTTCTCTGTAGCCTGTCCGCCCTCGGTTCCCCCGGAGGGCCAGGCTCACCTTCGCCCCCGACATCCCGCCGTCCGTGCAACAGCCCGAAGTGCGCCACCACCTCGGCAGCGTCCATATCCCTCGTGGAGTATGGCTGCCAGGCGGGCGCCCCGACCACAGACCTTGTCCTCCTGATGGTATGGAGGACGTATCTATGGTCGGAGAACGAGTCTTGACCGAGGACCTCGCTCTTTATACCTCTGGCTGTCGCACGGTCCGCGGACAGGATGTCGATGAATGATCTCCTGCCGTTCCTCTCGAAGGTGAACCTGTACCTCTCCGGGATCTTTACCGGGGCCAGGCCTAGCCCGGCCAGTAGGTCGAGGATCGCCGTCCCCTTCCTATCCAGCCGGGTACCCCCCCAGGCCGGGGATCTGGCGTTCCAGTCGCCTGCCAGGAGCACGCCCATGCCCGAGGACCTCGTCTCCGCAATGATGCCCTCGATGGTGTTCAGGTATACTCCAAACTCCTCCAGTTTGGTTTTGGGTGAACAGTAGCAGCTCAACAGCACTTTACCTTCCCAACTGACAGCAACCACCCCGTCTGCCACTACGGGGCGTGCCATCGTTGGGAAGTGGCCGTTGAAGCCCGTCACCCAAATGGAGGCATCTCCGGCCGCATCGTTGAACCAGTAGTTCAACTGGCGATACGGCTCGGAGATGATCACCACATCCACCGAGAGCTGAGACATCGAGTGCTCCATGAGGTCCTGGGCTAGGCGACTCCTATTCAGGTTGATCTGGACAACTTTAAGGGCCATTCCCGGTCCTGGTTCCCCCTCGACCCTTGGGCTCCGTCCTGGGCACAACTCCTCTGGGCGGCCTGTTGAACGGGCAAGCGAGCGATGCCGTCACGTGCGCCGTACCTGGGCCCTTCCGCCCGTCCTTGAGGCACACGGCGCACCTAGGAGGGTTGGGGCATTTGGCAATCAGGTGATCTGACGCCCCGCACCTCCTGCAGAGCTCGCTCCCCTCCTTGACTGCCCCGCAGTCCCTGGCCATATGCCCGATCAGGTGGCATCTATAGCACCTCGTGTTTCTTGGGAGAACCCTGGCCTTCGCCCAGGACAGGCCCGACCTGAAGCGGGCCCCTCCCTCCCCGAGGTTCTTAAGGAGGTTCAGGGGAACCTCGACCACGGCTGCTTGGGTGCCCCTAGGGCCGAGTCTCAACATCTTGAGCCGGAGGTCCCCCGGGTCCACCTTAAGGGCGTCCCCTAGGTCTCGGAGAACCTCCGGGCCCTCGACCGTGGGATCCAGATCCCTAACCTCCAGGGACACTCTATTTTGGAGTGGGGTACAATCCAACCCCACCCCAATTTTCTCCTTAATGGCCTGCGTCAAGGCTTCCACGCTGGCCCCCTTCTCCACCTCGAGGAGGATGTGGCCCTGCTGGGTCTTTTTCACCCCCCTAACCCCATCGAGGGTCTCCCTCCCCTTGGACAGCAACAACTTGTACGTGTCCAAGTAGGTTGCTGTGGGGGGGACCTTCACCAACACCGCCTCCGGTCGTTTCCTCACCGGAGGCGGGGGCTTCGGGGGGATCTTACGACCCGCCTGCCCCTGTTCTTTCGGGGGATTTTTAGGGTTCGGCGTCCCGGACGCCCCTCCCCGACCCCCCTGTGGGCCCTGGGGCCCCTTCTGCCGCCTGGGTGGCTGGACTCGCCACTCCTGCTGTTGCTGTTGTTGTTGCAGCTGCAGTTGCAGTTGCTGTTGTTGCTGCAACTGCTGCTGCCAGGCCCCGAGCGCCTGCAGCTGTTGGACCTGGGGGTCCCCGGGATCCCCAGGCACGCCGTGCGCCTGCCCTAATGTGGGCCATTTTGACCACCACTGCAGCTGCACGTCCTGCATGGTAGGCTGCAGTAGTGGCCAATGCGGTGGGGGCGATCCCTTCCCCGGCTCCCCCTGGGTGGGCATCTGGGGTCCCGCGGGGGGTCTCTGGGCCAGGAGGTCCTTCCTCCTCTGCTCCTTCCTATCCCTCCTCGCCTGCCCTTTCGTCCTCGGCGTCTTCTTCCCCGCCCCGGCTCCGGCGCCAGCGCCAGGCCTCGATGACGGTGACCCGTCGGACCCGCGGGGGGTCTGGGCCGGGTTACATTGCCCCAGCGGCGTGGCTGTGCGCTCCGGATCCGTAGCCCCCACTGGGGTCCCCACCTCCTCGCAGGCCCTCTTCTTGCTCCCCTCCTGCGGGGATGCAGGGGAGTCCCTGGCCCTCTTCGATCCTCCCTGGCCTCCATCCTTCCCCCTCGCTGGATTTTCTCCTCCCTTACCCCCGGGCTTACCCTTAAGTGGGGTGACCTGGGGGTGAGGGAACTTCCCCTTGCCGCCTACGCATGGCGGGGGAGAGTGCTGCGTCCCCGCGTCCCTCGTGGGCCTCGCCGGTGGTGCGGGGGGAGGCGGCACCTCCGTCCCCCTCCCAATCTCGCCGTCCGCGATAGCATCCGCGACTGCGGTTGCCGCCCTCTCGCATCTCCCGATCACCTTCGTGATCAGGGCGACAACCTTGTTCGCCGAGACGACCTTCGACGACGCCTTTCTGTCGCTGTACTCCGCGGTCGCCTTCGCGCAGTCGCGGATGACGGCCCCCAGCAGGTTTGCCACCTCCGCCAGACGGCGCGCTCCCTCCCCAGGGGTCGCCTCACCCCCCCCCCCTGTATACCGGGCCCCCTTGCTGCACCACCCTGTTGTTGCAGCAGGGGCTCGCCCCCGAGCTTTGTGGGGTTCCTCGGCTCCCCCTCCCGCATTTCGCTGGGGCCTAGCCCCCACCCCTTCAGCGTGGATCCCACCACTCTCGAGGCCGAGCAAGACCTGCCCTCCTTCTTCTCGGCGGCCTTTTTGGTGGAGGGACCCGTCAGCTCGCTCGGGGTCCCCATCCCACTGGTCCCCGCAAGCTCCCCCGTTTCGTCCCCCTGGGGGCCCGTGCTCTCCTTCGAGGGGGGTGTCCTGGCCAGCGCCTTCCCCCTGAAGATGTCGGCCAGTCCCCCCCCGGCACCCTTGGTCTGGGGAGTATCCCTACATCCCCCACCCAATTGTCCCGTCCTACTAATCCCCTTACTCACCGGAGATGGCGTCTCGGGGATCAGGAACGGTCCCAGGTCCTCGTTCCTCGGTCGGAGGACCGCCTCCGCTTCGTCCTGGGGGAGAGTCCCGTAGAGGATCTCCTCCAACGTCCCCTCCTCCCCCTCCTTCGATCCAGGTGGTGGTCCCGGGCCTCCCTTGCTCGTTCCCACCCCCCTGTTTGTCCAATCCGTGTCCTTTGTTTCGCCATGGTCTGCAGCTGTTGCATTTTCCGGGGCTGTCGCCCCGGTGGCACCGGCCCGCCGCATCAGCTCGGTGTCGTCGGACTGAATTCTTCCTCCCTCCTCGCTGCCGACGGGGCGAGAGAGGGGGGACGGCCTAATGCCTCCAACCGCCTGTTTGTCATCCGAGGCCAGGCTAGTTGTTTTCATCAAACCATGTGTGTCTTAGGGGCGACGACCCCACCGCCCAGCGGATTTCACCCACACGACGGCCCTGGTGTTATGGCCGCCCGCGGCACTGCCGACCCCATTGTCGGAGGGACCCCCTGACGCCGCTAGGTCCTAACCCAGGGCTAAAGCCCTCCCCCTAAACGGCCACAGCACCCACTCTCTCACACGCTCACACACCCACCACCCACAGACATACACCCACCACTCAAACCCATTCACGCACACCTACACACTACACTACACACCACGCTGTGGCCGGGCTATTACAATGGGGGGGCCGCCATCACCCCCCAAGGGAGCTGGTCCGCGACAGGGCCTTCGCCTTCCCTATGAGGTTTTTAGGCCCCAGGGTCAGCTTATAGCTCCTGCTAGCCGGGGTGCGTCGCCACCCCTCCCCCGTCCCGGCCTGGCCACCGCGAAGTGAACCATCCCGGGCAAGCGAGGGGCAACTCCACACCCCGGCCGTTCTCCTATCCGCCACCTGGAGACGCGCTCGGTCGGTGCTCACCCTAGTCCCCCGCTCCCCTTTACGGGGTTCTAGGAGGTTACTCTGCGTAAATATACTTGAAATTGACTATAACTACTTGGATGAACTGAATTTGTGTAGTTTTATTTGAAACCGAGTTCGATATTTTTCGATTTTGATAACATTTTGAAATTGGAATAGCTGAATTTGTGCAAATTTAGTTGAAATTACCATCTATTTTTTAGGATTCGGTTAAAAAATTCAGTTCTCGGAGGTGAATTTATGTAAGTCGATTGAAATTGTCTTGTATGTTTATGGATTCTCATAATATTATCGTTAAGAGGAGCTGAATTTGTGTATTTATATTCGATTTCTTTGGATTTTGATGAAATTTTTAGTTCCAGGAGGTTACTCTGCGTAAATATACTTGAAATTGACTATAACTACTTGGATGAACTGAATTTGTGTAGTTTTATTTGAAACCGAGTTCGATATTTTTCGATTTTGATAACATTTTTAAATTGGAATAGCTGAATTTGTGCAAATTTAGTTGAAATTACCATCTATTTTTTAGGATTTGGTTAAAAAATTCAGTTCTCGGAGGTGAATTTATGTAAGTCGATTGAAATTGTCTTGTATGTTTATGGATTCTCATAATATTATCGTTAAGAGGAGCTGAATTTGTGTATTTATATTCGATTTCTTTGGATTTTGATGAAATTTTTAGTTCTAGGAGGTTACTCTGCGTAAATATACTTGAAATTGACTATAACTACTTGGATGAACTGAATTTGTGTAGTTTTATTTGAAACCGAGTTCGATATTTTTCGATTTTGATAACATTTTTAAATTGGAATAGCTGAATTTGTGCAAATTTAGTTGAAATTACCATCTATTTTTTAGGATTTGGTTAAAAAATTCAGTTCTCGGAGGTGAATTTATGTAAGTCGATTGAAATTGTCTTGTATGTTTATGGATTCTCATAATATTATCGTTAAGAGGAGCTGAATTTGTGTATTTATATTCGATTTCTTTGGATTTTGATGAAATTTTTAGTTCTAGGAGGTTACTCTGCGTAAATATACTTGAAATTGACTATAACTACTTGGATGAACTGAATTTGTGTAGTTTTATTTGAAACCGAGTTCGATATTTTTCGATTTTGATAACATTTTTAAATTGGAATAGCTGAATTTGTGCAAATTTAGTTGAAATTACCATCTATTTTTTAGGATTTGGTTAAAAAATTCAGTTCTCGGAGGTGAATTTATGTAAGTCGATTGAAATTGTCTTGTATGTTTATGGATTCTCATAATATTATCGTTAAGAGGAGCTGAATTTGTGTATTTATATTCGATTTCTTTGGATTTTGATGAAATTTTTAGTTCTAGGAGGTTACTCTGCGTAAATATACTTGAAATTGACTATAACTACTTGGATGAACTGAATTTGTGTAGTTTTATTTGAAACCGAGTTCGATATTTTTCGATTTTGATAACATTTTTAAATTGGAATAGCTGAATTTGTGCAAATTTAGTTGAAATTACCATCTATTTTTTAGGATTTGGTTAAAAAATTCAGTTCTCGGAGGTGAATTTATGTAAGTCGATTGAAATTGTCTTGTATGTTTATGGATTCTCATAATATTATCGTTAAGAGGAGCTGAATTTGTGTATTTATATTCGATTTCTTTGGATTTTGATGAAATTTTTAGTTCTAGGAGGTTACTCTGCGTAAATATACTTGAAATTGACTATAACTACTTGGATGAACTGAATTTGTGTAGTTTTATTTGAAACCGAGTTCGATATTTTTCGATTTTGATAACATTTTTAAATTGGAATAGCTGAATTTGTGCAAATTTAGTTGAAATTACCATCTATTTTTTAGGATTTGGTTAAAAAATTCAGTTCTCGGAGGTGAATTTATGTAAGTCGATTGAAATTGTCTTGTATGTTTATGGATTCTCATAATATTATCGTTAAGAGGAGCTGAATTTATATTCGATTTCTTTGGATTTTGATGAAATTTTTAGTTCTAGGAGGTTACTCTGCGTAAATATACTTGAAATTGACTATAACTACTTGGATGAACTGAATTTGTGTAGTTTTATTTGAAACCGAGTTCGATATTTTTCGATTTTGATAACATTTTTAAATTGGAATAGCTGAATTTGTGCAAATTTAGTTGAAATTACCATCTATTTTTTAGGATTTGGTTAAAAAATTCAGTTCTCGGAGGTGAATTTATGTAAGTCGATTGAAATTGTCTTGTATGTTTATGGATTCTCATAATATTATCGTTAAGAGGAGCTGAATTTGTGTATTTATATTCGATTTCTTTGGATTTTGATGAAATTTTTAGTTCTAGGAGGTTACTCTGCGTAAATATACTTGAAATTGACTATAACTACTTGGATGAACTGAATTTGTGTAGTTTTATTTGAAACCGAGTTCGATATTTTTCGATTTTGATAACATTTTTAAATTGGAATAGCTGAATTTGTGCAAATTTAGTTGAAATTACCATCTATTTTTTAGGATTTGGTTAAAAAATTCAGTTCTCGGAGGTGAATTTATGTAAGTCGATTGAAATTGTCTTGTATGTTTATGGATTCTCATAATATTATCGTTAAGAGGAGCTGAATTTGTGTATTTATATTCGATTTCTTTGGATTTTGATGAAATTTTTAGTTCTAGGAGGTTACTCTGCGTAAATATACTTGAAATTGACTATAACTACTTGGATGAACTGAATTTGTGTAGTTTTATTTGAAACCGAGTTCGATATTTTTCGATTTTGATAACATTTTTAAATTGGAATAGCTGAATTTGTGCAAATTTAGTTGAAATTACCATCTATTTTTTAGGATTTGGTTAAAAAATTCAGTTCTCGGAGGTGAATTTATGTAAGTCGATTGAAATTGTCTTGTATGTTTATGGATTCTCATAATATTATCGTTAAGAGGAGCTGAATTTGTGTATTTATATTCGATTTCTTTGGATTTTGATGAAATTTTTAGTTCTAGGAGGTTACTCTGCGTAAATATACTTGAAATTGACTATAACTACTTGGATGAACTGAATTTGTGTAGTTTTATTTGAAACCGAGTTCGATATTTTTCGATTTTGATAACATTTTTAAATTGGAATAGCTGAATTTGTGCAAATTTAGTTGAAATTACCATCTATTTTTTAGGATTTGGTTAAAAAATTCAGTTCTCGGAGGTGAATTTATGTAAGTCGATTGAAATTGTCTTGTATGTTTATGGATTCTCATAATATTATCGTTAAGAGGAGCTGAATTTGTGTATTTATATTCGATTTCTTTGGATTTTGATGAAATTTTTAGTTCTAGGAGGTTACTCTGCGTAAATATACTTGAAATTGACTATAACTACTTGGATGAACTGAATTTGTGTAGTTTTATTTGAAACCGAGTTCGATATTTTTCGATTTTGATAACATTTTTAAATTGGAATAGCTGAATTTGTGCAAATTTAGTTGAAATTACCATCTATTTTTTAGGATTTGGTTAAAAAATTCAGTTCTCGGAGGTGAATTTATGTAAGTCGATTGAAATTGTCTTGTATGTTTATGGATTCTCATAATATTATCGTTAAGAGGAGCTGAATTTGTGTATTTATATTCGATTTCTTTGGATTTTGATGAAATTTTTAGTTCTAGGAGGTTACTCTGCGTAAATATACTTGAAATTGACTATAACTACTTGGATGAACTGAATTTGTGTAGTTTTATTTGAAACCGAGTTCGATATTTTTCGATTTTGATAACATTTTTAAATTGGAATAGCTGAATTTGTGCAAATTTAGTTGAAATTACCATCTATTTTTTAGGATTTGGTTAAAAAATTCAGTTCTCGGAGGTGAATTTATGTAAGTCGATTGAAATTGTCTTGTATGTTTATGGATTCTCATAATATTATCGTTAAGAGGAGCTGAATTTGTGTATTTATATTCGATTTCTTTGGATTTTGATGAAATTTTTAGTTCTAGGAGGTTACTCTGCGTAAATATACTTGAAATTGACTATAACTACTTGGATGAACTGAATTTGTGTAGTTTTATTTGAAACCGAGTTCGATATTTTTCGATTTTGATAACATTTTTAAATTGGAATAGCTGAATTTGTGCAAATTTAGTTGAAATTACCATCTATTTTTTAGGATTTGGTTAAAAAATTCAGTTCTCGGAGGTGAATTTATGTAAGTCGATTGAAATTGTCTTGTATGTTTATGGATTCTCATAATATTATCGTTAAGAGGAGCTGAATTTGTGTATTTATATTCGATTTCTTTGGATTTTGATGAAATTTTTAGTTCTAGGAGGTTACTCTGCGTAAATATACTTGAAATTGACTATAACTACTTGGATGAACTGAATTTGTGTAGTTTTATTTGAAACCGAGTTCGATATTTTTCGATTTTGATAACATTTTTAAATTGGAATAGCTGAATTTGTGCAAATTTAGTTGAAATTACCATCTATTTTTTAGGATTTGGTTAAAAAATTCAGTTCTCGGAGGTGAATTTATGTAAGTCGATTGAAATTGTCTTGTATGTTTATGGATTCTCATAATATTATCGTTAAGAGGAGCTGAATTTGTGTATTTATATTCGATTTCTTTGGATTTTGATGAAATTTTTAGTTCTAGGAGGTTACTCTGCGTAAATATACTTGAAATTGACTATAACTACTTGGATGAACTGAATTTGTGTAGTTTTATTTGAAACCGAGTTCGATATTTTTCGATTTTGATAACATTTTTAAATTGGAATAGCTGAATTTGTGCAAATTTAGTTGAAATTACCATCTATTTTTTAGGATTTGGTTAAAAAATTCAGTTCTCGGAGGTGAATTTATGTAAGTCGATTGAAATTGTCTTGTATGTTTATGGATTCTCATAATATTATCGTTAAGAGGAGCTGAATTTGTGTATTTATATTCGATTTCTTTGGATTTTGATGAAATTTTTAGTTCTAGGAGGTTACTCTGCGTAAATATACTTGAAATTGACTATAACTACTTGG
Source organism: Andrena flavipes (assembly GCA_963971345.1). Classification (NCBI taxonomy): domain Eukaryota; kingdom Metazoa; phylum Arthropoda; class Insecta; order Hymenoptera; family Andrenidae; genus Andrena; species Andrena flavipes. Next base: position 30,726,035 of record OZ020479.1, read on the forward strand.
ATGAACTGAATTTGTGTAGTTTTATTTGAAACCGAGTTCGATATTTTTCGATTTTGATAACATTTTTAAATTGGAATAGCTGAATTTGTGCAAATTTAGTTGAAATTACCATCTATTTTTTAGGATTTGGTTAAAAAATTCAGTTCTCGGAGGTGAATTTATGTAAGTCGATTGAAATTGTCTTGTATGTTTATGGATTCTCATAATATTATCGTTAAGAGGAGCTGAATTTGTGTATTTATATTCGATTTCTTTGGATTTTGATGAAATTTTTAGTTCTAGGAGGTTACTCTGCGTAAATATACTTGAAATTGACTATAACTACTTGGATGAACTGAATTTGTGTAGTTTTATTTGAAACCGAGTTCGATATTTTTCGATTTTGATAACATTTTTAAATTGGAATAGCTGAATTTGTGCAAATTTAGTTGAAATTACCATCTATTTTTTAGGATTTGGTTAAAAAATTCAGTTCTCGGAGGTGAATTTATGTAAGTCGATTGAAATTGTCTTGTATGTTTATGGATTCTCATAATATTATCGTTAAGAGGAGCTGAATTTGTGTATTTATATTCGATTTCTTTGGATTTTGATGAAATTTTTAGTTCTAGGAGGTTACTCTGCGTAAATATACTTGAAATTGACTATAACTACATGGATGAACTGAATTTGTGTAGTTTTATTTGAAACCGAGTTCGATATTTTTCGATTTTGATAACATTTTTAAATTGGAATAGCTGAATTTGTGCAAATTTAGTTGAAATTACCATCTATTTTTTAGGATTTGGTTAAAAAATTCAGTTCTCGGAGGTGAATTTATGTAAGTCGATTGAAATTGTCTTGTATGTTTATGGATTCTCATAATATTATCGTTAAGAGGAGCTGAATTTGTGTATTTATATTCGATTTCTTTGGATTTTGATGAAATTTTTAGTTCTAGGAGGTTACTCTGCGTAAATATACTTGAAATTGACTATAACTACTTGGATGAACTGAATTTGTGTAGTTTTATTTGAAACCGAGTTCGATATTTTTCGATTTTGATAACATTTTTAAATTGGAATAGCTGAATTTGTGCAAATTTAGTTGAAATTACCATCTATTTTTTAGGATTTGGTTAAAAAATTCAGTTCTCGGAGGTGAATTTATGTAAGTCGATTGAAATTGTCTTGTATGTTTATGGATTCTCATAATATTATCGTTAAGAGGAGCTGAATTTGTGTATTTATATTCGATTTCTTTGGATTTTGATGAAATTTTTAGTTCTAGGAGGTTACTCTGCGTAAATATACTTGAAATTGACTATAACTACTTGGATGAACTGAATTTGTGTAGTTTTATTTGAAACCGAGTTCGATATTTTTCGATTTTGATAACATTTTTAAATTGGAATAGCTGAATTTGTGCAAATTTAGTTGAAATTACCATCTATTTTTTAGGATTTGGTTAAAAAATTCAGTTCTCGGAGGTGAATTTATGTAAGTCGATTGAAATTGTCTTGTATGTTTATGGATTCTCATAATATTATCGTTAAGAGGAGCTGAATTTGTGTATTTATATTCGATTTCTTTGGATTTTGATGAAATTTTTAGTTCTAGGAGGTTACTCTGCGTAAATATACTTGAAATTGACTATAACTACTTGGATGAACTGAATTTGTGTAGTTTTATTTGAAACCGAGTTCGATATTTTTCGATTTTGATAACATTTTTAAATTGGAATAGCTGAATTTGTGCAAATTTAGTTGAAATTACCATCTATTTTTTAGGATTTGGTTAAAAAATTCAGTTCTCGGAGGTGAATTTATGTAAGTCGATTGAAATTGTCTTGTATGTTTATGGATTCTCATAATATTATCGTTAAGAGGAGCTGAATTTGTGTATTTATATTGATTTCTTTGGATTTTGATGAAATTTTTAGTTCTAGGAGGTTACTCTGCGTAAATATACTTGAAATTGACTATAACTACTTGGATGAACTGAATTTGTGTAGTTTTATTTGAAACCGAGTTCGATATTTTTCGATTTTGATAACATTTTTAAATTGGAATAGCTGAATTTGTGCAAATTTAGTTGAAATTACCATCTATTTTTTAGGATTTGGTTAAAAAATTCAGTTCTCGGAGGTGAATTTATGTAAGTCGATTGAAATTGTCTTGTATGTTTATGGATTCTCATAATATTATCGTTAAGAGGAGCTGAATTTGTGTATTTATATTCGATTTCTTTGGATTTTGATGAAATTTTTAGTTCTAGGAGGTTACTCTGCGTAAATATACTTGAAATTGACTATAACTACTTGGATGAACTGAATTTGTGTAGTTTTATTTGAAACCGAGTTCGATATTTTTCGATTTTGATAACATTTTTAAATTGGAATAGCTGAATTTGTGCAAATTTAGTTGAAATTACCATCTATTTTTTAGGATTTGGTTAAAAAATTCAGTTCTCGGAGGTGAATTTATGTAAGTCGATTGAAATTGTCTTGTATGTTTATGGATTCTCATAATATTATCGTTAAGAGGAGCTGAATTTGTGTATTTATATTCGATTTCTTTGGATTTTGATGAAATTTTTAGTTCTAGGAGGTTACTCTGCGTAAATATACTTGAAATTGACTATAACTACTTGGATGAACTGAATTTGTGTAGTTTTATTTGAAACCGAGTTCGATATTTTTCGATTTTGATAACATTTTTAAATTGGAATAGCTGAATTTGTGCAAATTTAGTTGAAATTACCATCTATTTTTTAGGATTTGGTTAAAAAATTCAGTTCTCGGAGGTGAATTTATGTAAGTCGATTGAAATTGTCTTGTATGTTTATGGATTCTCATAATATTATCGTTAAGAGGAGCTGAATTTGTGTATTTATATTCGATTTCTTTGGATTTTGATGAAATTTTTAGTTCTAGGAGGTTACTCTGCGTAAATATACTTGAAATTGACTATAACTACTTGGATGAACTGAATTTGTGTAGTTTTATTTGAAACCGAGTTCGATATTTTTCGATTTTGATAACATTTTTAAATTGGAATAGCTGAATTTGTGCAAATTTAGTTGAAATTACCATCTATTTTTTAGGATTTGGTTAAAAAATTCAGTTCTCGGAGGTGAATTTATGTAAGTCGATTGAAATTGTCTTGTATGTTTATGGATTCTCATAATATTATCGTTAAGAGGAGCTGAATTTGTGTATTTATATTCGATTTCTTTGGATTTTGATGAAATTTTTAGTTCTAGGAGGTTACTCTGCGTAAATATACTTGAAATTGACTATAACTACTTGGATGAACTGAATTTGTGTAGTTTTATTTGAAACCGAGTTCGATATTTTTCGATTTTGATAACATTTTTAAATTGGAATAGCTGAATTTGTGCAAATTTAGTTGAAATTACCATCTATTTTTTAGGATTTGGTTAAAAAATTCAGTTCTCGGAGGTGAATTTATGTAAGTCGATTGAAATTGTCTTGTATGTTTATGGATTCTCATAATATTATCGTTAAGAGGAGCTGAATTTGTGTATTTATATTCGATTTCTTTGGATTTTGATGAAATTTTTAGTTCTAGGAGGTTACTCTGCGTAAATATACTTGAAATTGACTATAACTACTTGGATGAACTGAATTTGTGTAGTTTTATTTGAAACCGAGTTCGATATTTTTCGATTTTGATAACATTTTTAAATTGGAATAGCTGAATTTGTGCAAATTTAGTTGAAATTACCATCTATTTTTTAGGATTTGGTTAAAAAATTCAGTTCTCGGAGGTGAATTTATGTAAGTCGATTGAAATTGTCTTGTATGTTTATGGATTCTCATAATATTATCGTTAAGAGGAGCTGAATTTGTGTATTTATATTCGATTTCTTTGGATTTTGATGAAATTTTTAGTTCTAGGAGGTTACTCTGCGTAAATATACTTGAAATTGACTATAACTACTTGGATGAACTGAATTTGTGTAGTTTTATTTGAAACCGAGTTCGATATTTTTCGATTTTGATAACATTTTTAAATTGGAATAGCTGAATTTGTGCAAATTTAGTTGAAATTACCATCTATTTTTTAGGATTTGGTTAAAAAATTCAGTTCTCGGAGGTGAATTTATGTAAGTCGATTGAAATTGTCTTGTATGTTTATGGATTCTCATAATATTATCGTTAAGAGGAGCTGAATTTGTGTATTTATATTCGATTTCTTTGGATTTTGATGAAATTTTTAGTTCTAGGAGGTTACTCTGCGTAAATATACTTGAAATTGACTATAACTACTTGGATGAACTGAATTTGTGTAGTTTTATTTGAAACCGAGTTCGATATTTTTCGATTTTGATAACATTTTTAAATTGGAATAGCTGAATTTGTGCAAATTTAGTTGAAATTACCATCTATTTTTTAGGATTTGGTTAAAAAATTCAGTTCTCGGAGGTGAATTTATGTAAGTCGATTGAAATTGTCTTGTATGTTTATGGATTCTCATAATATTATCGTTAAGAGGAGCTGAATTTGTGTATTTATATTCGATTTCTTTGGATTTTGATGAAATTTTTAGTTCTAGGAGGTTACTCTGCGTAAATATACTTGAAATTGACTATAACTACTTGGATGAACTGAATTTGTGTAGTTTTATTTGAAACCGAGTTCGATATTTTTCGATTTTGATAACATTTTTAAATTGGAATAGCTGAATTTGTGCAAATTTAGTTGAAATTACCATCTATTTTTTAGGATTTGGTTAAAAAATTCAGTTCTCGGAGGTGAATTTATGTAAGTCGATTGAAATTGTCTTGTATGTTTATGGATTCTCATAATATTATCGTTAAGAGGAGCTGAATTTGTGTATTTATATTCGATTTCTTTGGATTTTGATGAAATTTTTAGTTCTAGGAGGTTACTCTGCGTAAATATACTTGAAATTGACTATAACTACTTGGATGAACTGAATTTGTGTAGTTTTATTTGAAACCGAGTTCGATATTTTTCGATTTTGATAACATTTTTAAATTGGAATAGCTGAATTTGTGCAAATTTAGTTGAAATTACCATCTATTTTTTAGGATTTGGTTAAAAAATTCAGTTCTCGGAGGTGAATTTATGTAAGTCGATTGAAATTGTCTTGTATGTTTATGGATTCTCATAATATTATCGTTAAGAGGAGCTGAATTTGTGTATTTATATTCGATTTCTTTGGATTTTGATGAAATTTTTAGTTCTAGGAGGTTACTCTGCGTAAATATACTTGAAATTGACTATAACTACTTGGATGAACTGAATTTGTGTAGTTTTATTTGAAACCGAGTTCGATATTTTTCGATTTTGATAACATTTTTAAATTGGAATAGCTGAATTTGTGCAAATTTAGTTGAAATTACCATCTATTTTTTAGGATTTGGTTAAAAAATTCAGTTCTCGGAGGTGAATTTATGTAAGTCGATTGAAATTGTCTTGTATGTTTATGGATTCTCATAATATTATCGTTAAGAGGAGCTGAATTTGTGTATTTATATTCGATTTCTTTGGATTTTGATGAAATTTTTAGTTCTAGGAGGTTACTCTGCGTAAATATACTTGAAATTGACTATAACTACTTGGATGAACTGAATTTGTGTAGTTTTATTTGAAACCGAGTTCGATATTTTTCGATTTTGATAACATTTTTAAATTGGAATAGCTGAATTTGTGCAAATTTAGTTGAAATTACCATCTATTTTTTAGGATTTGGTTAAAAAATTCAGTTCTCGGAGGTGAATTTATGTAAGTCGATTGAAATTGTCTTGTATGTTTATGGATTCTCATAATATTATCGTTAAGAGGAGCTGAATTTGTGTATTTATATTCGATTTCTTTGGATTTTGATGAAATTTTTAGTTCTAGGAGGTTACTCTGCGTAAATATACTTGAAATTGACTATAACTACTTGGATGAACTGAATTTGTGTAGTTTTATTTGAAACCGAGTTCGATATTTTTCGATTTTGATAACATTTTTAAATTGGAATAGCTGAATTTGTGCAAATTTAGTTGAAATTACCATCTATTTTTTAGGATTTGGTTAAAAAATTCAGTTCTCGGAGGTGAATTTATGTAAGTCGATTGAAATTGTCTTGTATGTTTATGGATTCTCATAATATTATCGTTAAGAGGAGCTGAATTTGTGTATTTATATTCGATTTCTTTGGATTTTGATGAAATTTTTAGTTCTAGGAGGTTACTCTGCGTAAATATACTTGAAATTGACTATAACTACTTGGATGAACTGAATTTGTGTAGTTTTATTTGAAACCGAGTTCGATATTTTTCGATTTTGATAACATTTTTAAATTGGAATAGCTGAATTTGTGCAAATTTAGTTGAAATTACCATCTATTTTTTAGGATTTGGTTAAAAAATTCAGTTCTCGGAGGTGAATTTATGTAAGTCGATTGAAATTGTCTTGTATGTTTATGGATTCTCATAATATTATCGTTAAGAGGAGCTGAATTTGTGTATTTATATTCGATTTCTTTGGATTTTGATGAAATTTTTAGTTCTAGGAGGTTACTCTGCGTAAATATACTTGAAATTGACTATAACTACTTGGATGAACTGAATTTGTGTAGTTTTATTTGAAACCGAGTTCGATATTTTTCGATTTTGATAACATTTTTAAATTGGAATAGCTGAATTTGTGCAAATTTAGTTGAAATTACCATCTATTTTTTAGGATTTGGTTAAAAAATTCAGTTCTCGGAGGTGAATTTATGTAAGTCGATTGAAATTGTCTTGTATGTTTATGGATTCTCATAATATTATCGTTAAGAGGAGCTGAATTTGTGTATTTATATTCGATTTCTTTGGATTTTGATGAAATTTTTAGTTCTAGGAGGTTACTCTGCGTAAATATACTTGAAATTGACTATAACTACTTGGATGAACTGAATTTGTGTAGTTTTATTTGAAACCGAGTTCGATATTTTTCGATTTTGATAACATTTTTAAATTGGAATAGCTGAATTTGTGCAAATTTAGTTGAAATTACCATCTATTTTTTAGGATTTGGTTAAAAAATTCAGTTCTCGGAGGTGAATTTATGTAAGTCGATTGAAATTGTCTTGTATGTTTATGGATTCTCATAATATTATCGTTAAGAGGAGCTGAATTTGTGTATTTATATTCGATTTCTTTGGATTTTGATGAAATTTTTAGTTCTAGGAGGTTACTCTGCGTAAATATACTTGAAATTGACTATAACTACTTGGATGAACTGAATTTGTGTAGTTTTATTTGAAACCGAGTTCGATATTTTTCGATTTTGATAACATTTTTAAATTGGAATAGCTGAATTTGTGCAAATTTAGTTGAAATTACCATCTATTTTTTAGGATTTGGTTAAAAAATTCAGTTCTCGGAGGTGAATTTATGTAAGTCGATTGAAATTGTCTTGTATGTTTATGGATTCTCATAATATTATCGTTAAGAGGAGCTGAATTTGTGTATTTATATTCGATTTCTTTGGATTTTGATGAAATTTTTAGTTCTAGGAGGTTACTCTGCGTAAATATACTTGAAATTGACTATAACTACTTGGATGAACTGAATTTGTGTAGTTTTATTTGAAACCGAGTTCGATATTTTTCGATTTTGATAACATTTTTAAATTGGAATAGCTGAATTTGTGCAAATTTAGTTGAAATTACCATCTATTTTTTAGGATTTGGTTAAAAAATTCAGTTCTCGGAGGTGAATTTATGTAAGTCGATTGAAATTGTCTTGTATGTTTATGGATTCTCATAATATTATCGTTAAGAGGAGCTGAATTTGTGTATTTATATTCGATTTCTTTGGATTTTGATGAAATTTTTAGTTCTAGGAGGTTACTCTGCGTAAATATACTTGAAATTGACTATAACTACTTGGATGAACTGAATTTGTGTAGTTTTATTTGAAACCGAGTTCGATATTTTTCGATTTTGATAACATTTTTAAATTGGAATAGCTGAATTTGTGCAAATTTAGTTGAAATTACCATCTATTTTTTAGGATTTGGTTAAAAAATTCAGTTCTCGGAGGTGAATTTATGTAAGTCGATTGAAATTGTCTTGTATGTTTATGGATTCTCATAATATTATCGTTAAGAGGAGCTGAATTTGTGTATTTATATTCGATTTCTTTGGATTTTGATGAAATTTTTAGTTCTAGGAGGTTACTCTGCGTAAATATACTTGAAATTGACTATAACTACTTGGATGAACTGAATTTGTGTAGTTTTATTTGAAACCGAGTTCGATATTTTTCGATTTTGATAACATTTTTAAATTGGAATAGCTGAATTTGTGCAAATTTAGTTGAAATTACCATCTATTTTTTAGGATTTGGTTAAAAAATTCAGTTCTCGGAGGTGAATTTATGTAAGTCGATTGAAATTGTCTTGTATGTTTATGGATTCTCATAATATTATCGTTAAGAGGAGCTGAATTTGTGTATTTATATTCGATTTCTTTGGATTTTGATGAAATTTTTAGTTCTAGGAGGTTACTCTGCGTAAATATACTTGAAATTGACTATAACTACTTGGATGAACTGAATTTGTGTAGTTTTATTTGAAACCGAGTTCGATATTTTTCGATTTTGATAACATTTTTAAATTGGAATAGCTGAATTTGTGCAAATTTAGTTGAAATTACCATCTATTTTTTAGGATTTGGTTAAAAAATTCAGTTCTCGGAGGTGAATTTATGTAAGTCGATTGAAATTGTCTTGTATGTTTATGGATTCTCATAATATTATCGTTAAGAGGAGCTGAATTTGTGTATTTATATTCGATTTCTTTGGATTTTGATGAAATTTTTAGTTCTAGGAGGTTACTCTGCGTAAATATACTTGAAATTGACTATAACTACTTGGATGAACTGAATTTGTGTAGTTTTATTTGAAACCGAGTTCGATATTTTTCGATTTTGATAACATTTTTAAATTGGAATAGCTGAATTTGTGCAAATTTAGTTGAAATTACCATCTATTTTTTAGGATTTGGTTAAAAAATTCAGTTCTCGGAGGTGAATTTATGTAAGTCGATTGAAATTGTCTTGTATGTTTATGGATTCTCATAATATTATCGTTAAGAGGAGCTGAATTTGTGTATTTATATTCGATTTCTTTGGATTTTGATGAAATTTTTAGTTCTAGGAGGTTACTCTGCGTAAATATACTTGAAATTGACTATAACTACTTGGATGAACTGAATTTGTGTAGTTTTATTTGAAACCGAGTTCGATATTTTTCGATTTTGATAACATTTTTAAATTGGAATAGCTGAATTTGTGCAAATTTAGTTGAAATTACCATCTATTTTTTAGGATTTGGTTAAAAAATTCAGTTCTCGGAGGTGAATTTATGTAAGTCGATTGAAATTGTCTTGTATGTTTATGGATTCTCATAATATTATCGTTAAGAGGAGCTGAATTTGTGTATTTATATTCGATTTCTTTGGATTTTGATGAAATTTTTAGTTCTAGGAGGTTACTCTGCGTAAATATACTTGAAATTGACTATAACTACTTGGATGAACTGAATTTGTGTAGTTTTATTTGAAACCGAGTTCGATATTTTTCGATTTTGATAACATTTTTAAATTGGAATAGCTGAATTTGTGCAAATTTAGTTGAAATTACCATCTATTTTTTAGGATTTGGTTAAAAAATTCAGTTCTCGGAGGTGAATTTATGTAAGTCGATTGAAATTGTCTTGTATGTTTATGGATTCTCATAATATTATCGTTAAGAGGAGCTGAATTTGTGTATTTATATTCGATTTCTTTGGATTTTGATGAAATTTTTAGTTCTAGGAGGTTACTCTGCGTAAATATACTTGAAATTGACTATAACTACTTGGATGAACTGAATTTGTGTAGTTTTATTTGAAACCGAGTTCGATATTTTTCGATTTTGATAACATTTTTAAATTGGAATAGCTGAATTTGTGCAAATTTAGTTGAAATTACCATCTATTTTTTAGGATTTGGTTAAAAAATTCAGTTCTCGGAGGTGAATTTATGTAAGTCGATTGAAATTGTCTTGTATGTTTATGGATTCTCATAATATTATCGTTAAGAGGAGCTGAATTTGTGTATTTATATTCGATTTCTTTGGATTTTGATGAAATTTTTAGTTCTAGGAGGTTACTCTGCGTAAATATACTTGAAATTGACTATAACTACTTGGATGAACTGAATTTGTGTAGTTTTATTTGAAACCGAGTTCGATATTTTTCGATTTTGATAACATTTTTAAATTGGAATAGCTGAATTTGTGCAAATTTAGTTGAAATTACCATCTATTTTTTAGGATTTGGTTAAAAAATTCAGTTCTCGGAGGTGAATTTATGTAAGTCGATTGAAATTGTCTTGTATGTTTATGGATTCTCATAATATTATCGTTAAGAGGAGCTGAATTTGTGTATTTATATTCGATTTCTTTGGATTTTGATGAAATTTTTAGTTCTAGGAGGTTACTCTGCGTAAATATACTTGAAATTGACTATAACTACTTGGATGAACTGAATTTGTGTAGTTTTATTTGAAACCGAGTTCGATATTTTTCGATTTTGATAACATTTTTAAATTGGAATAGCTGAATTTGTGCAAATTTAGTTGAAATTACCATCTATTTTTTAGGATTTGGTTAAAAAATTCAGTTCTCGGAGGTGAATTTATGTAAGTCGATTGAAATTGTCTTGTATGTTTATGGATTCTCATAATATTATCGTTAAGAGGAGCTGAATTTGTGTATTTATATTCGATTTCTTTGGATTTTGATGAAATTTTTAGTTCTAGGAGGTTACTCTGCGTAAATATACTTGAAATTGACTATAACTACTTGGATGAACTGAATTTGTGTAGTTTTATTTGAAACCGAGTTCGATATTTTTCGATTTTGATAACATTTTTAAATTGGAATAGCTGAATTTGTGCAAATTTAGTTGAAATTACCATCTATTTTTTAGGATTTGGTTAAAAAATTCAGTTCTCGGAGGTGAATTTATGTAAGTCGATTGAAATTGTCTTGTATGTTTATGGATTCTCATAATATTATCGTTAAGAGGAGCTGAATTTGTGTATTTATATTCGATTTCTTTGGATTTTGATGAAATTTTTAGTTCTAGGAGGTTACTCTGCGTAAATATACTTGAAATTGACTATAACTACTTGGATGAACTGAATTTGTGTAGTTTTATTTGAAACCGAGTTCGATATTTTTCGATTTTGATAACATTTTTAAATTGGAATAGCTGAATTTGTGCAAATTTAGTTGAAATTACCATCTATTTTTTAGGATTTGGTTAAAAAATTCAGTTCTCGGAGGTGAATTTATGTAAGTCGATTGAAATTGTCTTGTATGTTTATGGATTCTCATAATATTATCGTTAAGAGGAGCTGAATTTGTGTATTTATATTCGATTTCTTTGGATTTTGATGAAATTTTTAGTTCTAGGAGGTTACTCTGCGTAAATATACTTGAAATTGACTATAACTACTTGGATGAACTGAATTTGTGTAGTTTTATTTGAAACCGAGTTCGATATTTTTCGATTTTGATAACATTTTTAAATTGGAATAGCTGAATTTGTGCAAATTTAGTTGAAATTACCATCTATTTTTTAGGATTTGGTTAAAAAATTCAGTTCTCGGAGGTGAATTTATGTAAGTCGATTGAAATTGTCTTGTATGTTTATGGATTCTCATAATATTATCGTTAAGAGGAGCTGAATTTGTGTATTTATATTCGATTTCTTTGGATTTTGATGAAATTTTTAGTTCTAGGAGGTTACTCTGCGTAAATATACTTGAAATTGACTATAACTACTTGGATGAACTGAATTTGTGTAGTTTTATTTGAAACCGAGTTCGATATTTTTCGATTTTGATAACATTTTTAAATTGGAATAGCTGAATTTGTGCAAATTTAGTTGAAATTACCATCTATTTTTTAGGATTTGGTTAAAAAATTCAGTTCTCGGAGGTGAATTTATGTAAGTCGATTGAAATTGTCTTGTATGTTTATGGATTCTCATAATATTATCGTTAAGAGGAGCTGAATTTGTGTATTTATATTCGATTTCTTTGGATTTTGATGAAATTTTTAGTTCTAGGAGGTTACTCTGCGTAAATATACTTGAAATTGACTATAACTACTTGGATGAACTGAATTTGTGTAGTTTTATTTGAAACCGAGTTCGATATTTTTCGATTTTGATAACATTTTTAAATTGGAATAGCTGAATTTGTGCAAATTTAGTTGAAATTACCATCTATTTTTTAGGATTTGGTTAAAAAATTCAGTTCTCGGAGGTGAATTTATGTAAGTCGATTGAAATTGTCTTGTATGTTTATGGATTCTCATAATATTATCGTTAAGAGGAGCTGAATTTGTGTATTTATATTCGATTTCTTTGGATTTTGATGAAATTTTTAGTTCTAGGAGGTTACTCTGCGTAAATATACTTGAAATTGACTATAACTACTTGGATGAACTGAATTTGTGTAGTTTTATTTGAAACCGAGTTCGATATTTTTCGATTTTGATAACATTTTTAAATTGGAATAGCTGAATTTGTGCAAATTTAGTTGAAATTACCATCTATTTTTTAGGATTTGGTTAAAAAATTCAGTTCTCGGAGGTGAATTTATGTAAGTCGATTGAAATTGTCTTGTATGTTTATGGATTCTCATAATATTATCGTTAAGAGGAGCTGAATTTGTGTATTTATATTCGATTTCTTTGGATTTTGATGAAATTTTTAGTTCTAGGAGGTTACTCTGCGTAAATATACTTGAAATTGACTATAACTACTTGGATGAACTGAATTTGTGTAGTTTTATTTGAAACCGAGTTCGATATTTTTCGATTTTGATAACATTTTTAAATTGGAATAGCTGAATTTGTGCAAATTTAGTTGAAATTACCATCTATTTTTTAGGATTTGGTTAAAAAATTCAGTCTTGTATGTATATGGATTCTTGTCCTTCACATGTATGTTTATGGATTAATCTTAATATTATCGTTAAGGAGCTGAATTTGTGGTATTTATAATCGATTTCTTTGGTTGTGATGATAATTTTTAGTTTAGGACAGGTTACTCTGCGAAAATATACTTGAAATTTGACTATAAACTACTTGGATGGAAGCTGACATTTGTGTAGTGTTTATTTGAAACCGAGTTCCGATATTTTCGATTGTGATAAACATTTTTTTTATTATTGGAATAGCTGAATTTGCTGCAAATTAGTTGAAATTACCATTATTTTTTAGGATTTGGTTAAAAATTCAGTTCTCGGAGTGAATTTATGTAAGTCGATTGAAATTGTCTTGTATGTTTATGGATTCTCATAATATTATCGTTAAGAGGAGCTGAATTTGTGTATTTATATTCGATTTCTTTGGATTTTGATGAAATTTTTAGTTCTAGGAGGTTACTCTGCGTAAATATACTTGAAATTGACTATAACTACTTGGATGAACTGAATTTGTGTAGTTTTATTTGAAACCGAGTTCGATATTTTTCGATTTTGATAACATTTTTAAATTGGAATAGCTGAATTTGTGCAAATTTAGTTGAAATTACCATCTATTTTTTAGGATTTGGTTAAAAAATTCAGTTCTCGGAGGTGAATTTATGTAAGTCGATTCGAATTGTCTTGTATGTTTATGGATTCTCATAATATTATCGTTAAGAGGAGCTGAATTTGTGTATTTATATTCGATTTCTTTGGATTTTGATGAAATTTTTAGTTCTAGGAGGTTACTCTGCGTAAATATACTTGAAATTGACTATAACTACTTGGATGAACTGAATTTGTGTAGTTTTATTTGAAACCGAGTTCGATATTTTTCGATTTTGATAACATTTTTAAATTGGAATAGCTGAATTTGTGCAAATTTAGTTGAAATTACCATCTATTTTTTAGGATTTGGTTAAAAAATTCAGTTCTCGGAGGTGAATTTATGTAAGTCGATTGAAATTGTCTTGTATGTTTATGGATTCTCATAATATTATCGTTAAGAGGAGCTGAATTTGTGTATTTATATTCGATTTCTTTGGATTTTGATGAAATTTTTAGTTCTAGGAGGTTACTCTGCGTAAATATACTTGAAATTGACTATAACTACTTGGATGAACTGAATTTGTGTAGTTTTATTTGAAACCGAGTTCGATATTTTTCGATTTTGATAACATTTTTAAATTGGAATAGCTGAATTTGTGCAAATTTAGTTGAAATTACCATCTATTTTTTAGGATTTGGTTAAAAAATTCAGTTCTCGGAGGTGAATTTATGTAAGTCGATTGAAATTGTCTTGTATGTTTATGGATTCTCATAATATTATCGTTAAGAGGAGCTGAATTTGTGTATTTATATTCGATTTCTTTGGATTTTGATGAAATTTTTAGTTCTAGGAGGTTACTCTGCGTAAATATACTTGAAATTGACTATAACTACTTGGATGAACTGAATTTGTGTAGTTTTATTTGAAACCGAGTTCGATATTTTTCGATTTTGATAACATTTTTAAATTGGAATAGCTGAATTTGTGCAAATTTAGTTGAAATTACCATCTATTTTTTAGGATTTGGTTAAAAAATTCAGTTCTCGGAGGTGAATTTATGTAAGTCGATTGAAATTGTCTTGTATGTTTATGGATTCTCATAATATTATCGTTAAGAGGAGCTGAATTTGTGTATTTATATTCGATTTCTTTGGATTTTGATGAAATTTTTAGTTCTAGGAGGTTACTCTGCGTAAATATACTTGAAATTGACTATAACTACTTGGATGAACTGAATTTGTGTAGTTTTATTTGAAACCGAGTTCGATATTTTTCGATTTTGATAACATTTTTAAATTGGAATAGCTGAATTTGTGCAAATTTAGTTGAAATTACCATCTATTTTTTAGGATTTGGTTAAAAAATTCAGTTCTCGGAGGTGAATTTATGTAAGTCGATTGAAATTGTCTTGTATGTTTATGGATTCTCATAATATTATCGTTAAGAGGAGCTGAATTTGTGTATTTATATTCGATTTCTTTGGATTTTGATGAAATTTTTAGTTCTAGGAGGTTACTCTGCGTAAATATACTTGAAATTGACTATAACTACTTGGATGAACTGAATTTGTGTAGTTTTATTTGAAACCGAGTTCGATATTTTTCGATTTTGATAACATTTTTAAATTGGAATAGCTGAATTTGTGCAAATTTAGTTGAAATTACCATCTATTTTTTAGGATTTGGTTAAAAAATTCAGTTCTCGGAGGTGAATTTATGTAAGTCGATTGAAATTGTCTTGTATGTTTATGGATTCTCATAATATTATCGTTAAGAGGAGCTGAATTTGTGTATTTATATTCGATTTCTTTGGATTTTGATGAAATTTTTAGTTCTAGGAGGTTACTCTGCGTAAATATACTTGAAATTGACTATAACTACTTGGATGAACTGAATTTGTGTAGTTTTATTTGAAACCGAGTTCGATATTTTTCGATTTTGATAACATTTTTAAATTGGAATAGCTGAATTTGTGCAAATTTAGTTGAAATTACCATCTATTTTTTAGGATTTGGTTAAAAAATTCAGTTCTCGGAGGTGAATTTATGTAAGTCGATTGAAATTGTCTTGTATGTTTATGGATTCTCATAATATTATCGTTAAGAGGAGCTGAATTTGTGTATTTATATTCGATTTCTTTGGATTTTGATGAAATTTTTAGTTCTAGGAGGTTACTCTGCGTAAATATACTTGAAATTGACTATAACTACTTGGATGAACTGAATTTGTGTAGTTTTATTTGAAACCGAGTTCGATATTTTTCGATTTTGATAACATTTTTAAATTGGAATAGCTGAATTTGTGCAAATTTAGTTGAAATTACCATCTATTTTTTAGGATTTGGTTAAAAAATTCAGTTCTCGGAGGTGAATTTATGTAAGTCGATTGAAATTGTCTTGTATGTTTATGGATTCTCATAATATTATCGTTAAGAGGAGCTGAATTTGTGTATTTATATTCGATTTCTTTGGATTTTGATGAAATTTTTAGTTCTAGGAGGTTACTCTGCGTAAATATACTTGAAATTGACTATAACTACTTGGATGAACTGAATTTGTGTAGTTTTATTTGAAACCGAGTTCGATATTTTTCGATTTTGATAACATTTTTAAATTGGAATAGCTGAATTTGTGCAAATTTAGTTGAAATTACCATCTATTTTTTAGGATTTGGTTAAAAAATTCAGTTCTCGGAGGTGAATTTATGTAAGTCGATTGAAATTGTCTTGTATGTTTATGGATTCTCATAATATTATCGTTAAGAGGAGCTGAATTTGTGTATTTATATTCGATTTCTTTGGATTTTGATGAAATTTTTAGTTCTAGGAGGTTACTCTGCGTAAATATACTTGAAATTGACTATAACTACTTGGATGAACTGAATTTGTGTAGTTTTATTTGAAACCGAGTTCGATATTTTTCGATTTTGATAACATTTTTAAATTGGAATAGCTGAATTTGTGCAAATTTAGTTGAAATTACCATCTATTTTTTAGGATTTGGTTAAAAAATTCAGTTCTCGGAGGTGAATTTATGTAAGTCGATTGAAATTGTCTTGTATGTTTATGGATTCTCATAATATTATCGTTAAGAGGAGCTGAATTTGTGTATTTATATTCGATTTCTTTGGATTTTGATGAAATTTTTAGTTCTAGGAGGTTACTCTGCGTAAATATACTTGAAATTGACTATAACTACTTGGATGAACTGAATTTGTGTAGTTTTATTTGAAACCGAGTTCGATATTTTTCGATTTTGATAACATTTTTAAATTGGAATAGCTGAATTTGTGCAAATTTAGTTGAAATTACCATCTATTTTTTAGGATTTGGTTAAAAAATTCAGTTCTCGGAGGTGAATTTATGTAAGTCGATTGAAATTGTCTTGTATGTTTATGGATTCTCATAATATTATCGTTAAGAGGAGCTGAATTTGTGTATTTATATTCGATTTCTTTGGATTTTGATGAAATTTTTAGTTCTAGGAGGTTACTCTGCGTAAATATACTTGAAATTGACTATAACTACTTGGATGAACTGAATTTGTGTAGTTTTATTTGAAACCGAGTTCGATATTTTTCGATTTTGATAACATTTTTAAATTGGAATAGCTGAATTTGTGCAAATTTAGTTGAAATTACCATCTATTTTTTAGGATTTGGTTAAAAAATTCAGTTCTCGGAGGTGAATTTATGTAAGTCGATTGAAATTGTCTTGTATGTTTATGGATTCTCATAATATTATCGTTAAGAGGAGCTGAATTTGTGTATTTATATTCGATTTCTTTGGATTTTGATGAAATTTTTAGTTCTAGGAGGTTACTCTGCGTAAATATACTTGAAATTGACTATAACTACTTGGATGAACTGAATTTGTGTAGTTTTATTTGAAACCGAGTTCGATATTTTTCGATTTTGATAACATTTTTAAATTGGAATAGCTGAATTTGTGCAAATTTAGTTGAAATTACCATCTATTTTTTAGGATTTGGTTAAAAAATTCAGTTCTCGGAGGTGAATTT
This sequence comes from Andrena flavipes, assembly GCA_963971345.1. Taxonomy (NCBI): domain Eukaryota; kingdom Metazoa; phylum Arthropoda; class Insecta; order Hymenoptera; family Andrenidae; genus Andrena; species Andrena flavipes. The sequence goes on from OZ020479.1 coordinate 30,743,632, forward strand.
ATGTAAGTCGATTGAAATTGTCTTGTATGTTTATGGATTCTCATAATATTATCGTTAAGAGGAGCTGAATTTGTGTATTTATATTCGATTTCTTTGGATTTTGATGAAATTTTTAGTTCTAGGAGGTTACTCTGCGTAAATATACTTGAAATTGACTATAACTACTTGGATGAACTGAATTTGTGTAGTTTTATTTGAAACCGAGTTCGATATTTTTCGATTTTGATAACATTTTTAAATTGGAATAGCTGAATTTGTGCAAATTTAGTTGAAATTACCATCTATTTTTTAGGATTTGGTTAAAAAATTCAGTTCTCGGAGGTGAATTTATGTAAGTCGATTGAAATTGTCTTGTATGTTTATGGATTCTCATAATATTATCGTTAAGAGGAGCTGAATTTGTGTATTTATATTCGATTTCTTTGGATTTTGATGAAATTTTTAGTTCTAGGAGGTTACTCTGCGTAAATATACTTGAAATTGACTATAACTACTTGGATGAACTGAATTTGTGTAGTTTTATTTGAAACCGAGTTCGATATTTTTCGATTTTGATAACATTTTTAAATTGGAATAGCTGAATTTGTGCAAATTTAGTTGAAATTACCATCTATTTTTTAGGATTTGGTTAAAAAATTCAGTTCTCGGAGGTGAATTTATGTAAGTCGATTGAAATTGTCTTGTATGTTTATGGATTCTCATAATATTATCGTTAAGAGGAGCTGAATTTGTGTATTTATATTCGATTTCTTTGGATTTTGATGAAATTTTTAGTTCTAGGAGGTTACTCTGCGTAAATATACTTGAAATTGACTATAACTACTTGGATGAACTGAATTTGTGTAGTTTTATTTGAAACCGAGTTCGATATTTTTCGATTTTGATAACATTTTTAAATTGGAATAGCTGAATTTGTGCAAATTTAGTTGAAATTACCATCTATTTTTTAGGATTTGGTTAAAAAATTCAGTTCTCGGAGGTGAATTTATGTAAGTCGATTGAAATTGTCTTGTATGTTTATGGATTCTCATAATATTATCGTTAAGAGGAGCTGAATTTGTGTATTTATATTCGATTTCTTTGGATTTTGATGAAATTTTTAGTTCTAGGAGGTTACTCTGCGTAAATATACTTGAAATTGACTATAACTACTTGGATGAACTGAATTTGTGTAGTTTTATTTGAAACCGAGTTCGATATTTTTCGATTTTGATAACATTTTTAAATTGGAATAGCTGAATTTGTGCAAATTTAGTTGAAATTACCATCTATTTTTTAGGATTTGGTTAAAAAATTCAGTTCTCGGAGGTGAATTTATGTAAGTCGATTGAAATTGTCTTGTATGTTTATGGATTCTCATAATATTATCGTTAAGAGGAGCTGAATTTGTGTATTTATATTCGATTTCTTTGGATTTTGATGAAATTTTTAGTTCTAGGAGGTTACTCTGCGTAAATATACTTGAAATTGACTATAACTACTTGGATGAACTGAATTTGTGTAGTTTTATTTGAAACCGAGTTCGATATTTTTCGATTTTGATAACATTTTTAAATTGGAATAGCTGAATTTGTGCAAATTTAGTTGAAATTACCATCTATTTTTTAGGATTTGGTTAAAAAATTCAGTTCTCGGAGGTGAATTTATGTAAGTCGATTGAAATTGTCTTGTATGTTTATGGATTCTCATAATATTATCGTTAAGAGGAGCTGAATTTGTGTATTTATATTCGATTTCTTTGGATTTTGATGAAATTTTTAGTTCTAGGAGGTTACTCTGCGTAAATATACTTGAAATTGACTATAACTACTTGGATGAACTGAATTTGTGTAGTTTTATTTGAAACCGAGTTCGATATTTTTCGATTTTGATAACATTTTTAAATTGGAATAGCTGAATTTGTGCAAATTTAGTTGAAATTACCATCTATTTTTTAGGATTTGGTTAAAAAATTCAGTTCTCGGAGGTGAATTTATGTAAGTCGATTGAAATTGTCTTGTATGTTTATGGATTCTCATAATATTATCGTTAAGAGGAGCTGAATTTGTGTATTTATATTCGATTTCTTTGGATTTTGATGAAATTTTTAGTTCTAGGAGGTTACTCTGCGTAAATATACTTGAAATTGACTATAACTACTTGGATGAACTGAATTTGTGTAGTTTTATTTGAAACCGAGTTCGATATTTTTCGATTTTGATAACATTTTTAAATTGGAATAGCTGAATTTGTGCAAATTTAGTTGAAATTACCATCTATTTTTTAGGATTTGGTTAAAAAATTCAGTTCTCGGAGGTGAATTTATGTAAGTCGATTGAAATTGTCTTGTATGTTTATGGATTCTCATAATATTATCGTTAAGAGGAGCTGAATTTGTGTATTTATATTCGATTTCTTTGGATTTTGATGAAATTTTTAGTTCTAGGAGGTTACTCTGCGTAAATATACTTGAAATTGACTATAACTACTTGGATGAACTGAATTTGTGTAGTTTTATTTGAAACCGAGTTCGATATTTTTCGATTTTGATAACATTTTTAAATTGGAATAGCTGAATTTGTGCAAATTTAGTTGAAATTACCATCTATTTTTTAGGATTTGGTTAAAAAATTCAGTTCTCGGAGGTGAATTTATGTAAGTCGATTGAAATTGTCTTGTATGTTTATGGATTCTCATAATATTATCGTTAAGAGGAGCTGAATTTGTGTATTTATATTCGATTTCTTTGGATTTTGATGAAATTTTTAGTTCTAGGAGGTTACTCTGCGTAAATATACTTGAAATTGACTATAACTACTTGGATGAACTGAATTTGTGTAGTTTTATTTGAAACCGAGTTCGATATTTTTCGATTTTGATAACATTTTTAAATTGGAATAGCTGAATTTGTGCAAATTTAGTTGAAATTACCATCTATTTTTTAGGATTTGGTTAAAAAATTCAGTTCTCGGAGGTGAATTTATGTAAGTCGATTGAAATTGTCTTGTATGTTTATGGATTCTCATAATATTATCGTTAAGAGGAGCTGAATTTGTGTATTTATATTCGATTTCTTTGGATTTTGATGAAATTTTTAGTTCTAGGAGGTTACTCTGCGTAAATATACTTGAAATTGACTATAACTACTTGGATGAACTGAATTTGTGTAGTTTTATTTGAAACCGAGTTCGATATTTTTCGATTTTGATAACATTTTTAAATTGGAATAGCTGAATTTGTGCAAATTTAGTTGAAATTACCATCTATTTTTTAGGATTTGGTTAAAAAATTCAGTTCTCGGAGGTGAATTTATGTAAGTCGATTGAAATTGTCTTGTATGTTTATGGATTCTCATAATATTATCGTTAAGAGGAGCTGAATTTGTGTATTTATATTCGATTTCTTTGGATTTTGATGAAATTTTTAGTTCTAGGAGGTTACTCTGCGTAAATATACTTGAAATTGACTATAACTACTTGGATGAACTGAATTTGTGTAGTTTTATTTGAAACCGAGTTCGATATTTTTCGATTTTGATAACATTTTTAAATTGGAATAGCTGAATTTGTGCAAATTTAGTTGAAATTACCATCTATTTTTTAGGATTTGGTTAAAAAATTCAGTTCTCGGAGGTGAATTTATGTAAGTCGATTGAAATTGTCTTGTATGTTTATGGATTCTCATAATATTATCGTTAAGAGGAGCTGAATTTGTGTATTTATATTCGATTTCTTTGGATTTTGATGAAATTTTTAGTTCTAGGAGGTTACTCTGCGTAAATATACTTGAAATTGACTATAACTACTTGGATGAACTGAATTTGTGTAGTTTTATTTGAAACCGAGTTCGATATTTTTCGATTTTGATAACATTTTTAAATTGGAATAGCTGAATTTGTGCAAATTTAGTTGAAATTACCATCTATTTTTTAGGATTTGGTTAAAAAATTCAGTTCTCGGAGGTGAATTTATGTAAGTCGATTGAAATTGTCTTGTATGTTTATGGATTCTCATAATATTATCGTTAAGAGGAGCTGAATTTGTGTATTTATATTCGATTTCTTTGGATTTTGATGAAATTTTTAGTTCTAGGAGGTTACTCTGCGTAAATATACTTGAAATTGACTATAACTACTTGGATGAACTGAATTTGTGTAGTTTTATTTGAAACCGAGTTCGATATTTTTCGATTTTGATAACATTTTTAAATTGGAATAGCTGAATTTGTGCAAATTTAGTTGAAATTACCATCTATTTTTTAGGATTTGGTTAAAAAATTCAGTTCTCGGAGGTGAATTTATGTAAGTCGATTGAAATTGTCTTGTATGTTTATGGATTCTCATAATATTATCGTTAAGAGGAGCTGAATTTGTGTATTTATATTCGATTTCTTTGGATTTTGATGAAATTTTTAGTTCTAGGAGGTTACTCTGCGTAAATATACTTGAAATTGACTATAACTACTTGGATGAACTGAATTTGTGTAGTTTTATTTGAAACCGAGTTCGATATTTTTCGATTTTGATAACATTTTTAAATTGGAATAGCTGAATTTGTGCAAATTTAGTTGAAATTACCATCTATTTTTTAGGATTTGGTTAAAAAATTCAGTTCTCGGAGGTGAATTTATGTAAGTCGATTGAAATTGTCTTGTATGTTTATGGATTCTCATAATATTATCGTTAAGAGGAGCTGAATTTGTGTATTTATATTCGATTTCTTTGGATTTTGATGAAATTTTTAGTTCTAGGAGGTTACTCTGCGTAAATATACTTGAAATTGACTATAACTACTTGGATGAACTGAATTTGTGTAGTTTTATTTGAAACCGAGTTCGATATTTTTCGATTTTGATAACATTTTTAAATTGGAATAGCTGAATTTGTGCAAATTTAGTTGAAATTACCATCTATTTTTTAGGATTTGGTTAAAAAATTCAGTTCTCGGAGGTGAATTTATGTAAGTCGATTGAAATTGTCTTGTATGTTTATGGATTCTCATAATATTATCGTTAAGAGGAGCTGAATTTGTGTATTTATATTCGATTTCTTTGGATTTTGATGAAATTTTTAGTTCTAGGAGGTTACTCTGCGTAAATATACTTGAAATTGACTATAACTACTTGGATGAACTGAATTTGTGTAGTTTTATTTGAAACCGAGTTCGATATTTTTCGATTTTGATAACATTTTTAAATTGGAATAGCTGAATTTGTGCAAATTTAGTTGAAATTACCATCTATTTTTTAGGATTTGGTTAAAAAATTCAGTTCTCGGAGGTGAATTTATGTAAGTCGATTGAAATTGTCTTGTATGTTTATGGATTCTCATAATATTATCGTTAAGAGGAGCTGAATTTGTGTATTTATATTCGATTTCTTTGGATTTTGATGAAATTTTTAGTTCTAGGAGGTTACTCTGCGTAAATATACTTGAAATTGACTATAACTACTTGGATGAACTGAATTTGTGTAGTTTTATTTGAAACCGAGTTCGATATTTTTCGATTTTGATAACATTTTTAAATTGGAATAGCTGAATTTGTGCAAATTTAGTTGAAATTACCATCTATTTTTTAGGATTTGGTTAAAAAATTCAGTTCTCGGAGGTGAATTTATGTAAGTCGATTGAAATTGTCTTGTATGTTTATGGATTCTCATAATATTATCGTTAAGAGGAGCTGAATTTGTGTATTTATATTCGATTTCTTTGGATTTTGATGAAATTTTTAGTTCTAGGAGGTTACTCTGCGTAAATATACTTGAAATTGACTATAACTACTTGGATGAACTGAATTTGTGTAGTTTTATTTGAAACCGAGTTCGATATTTTTCGATTTTGATAACATTTTTAAATTGGAATAGCTGAATTTGTGCAAATTTAGTTGAAATTACCATCTATTTTTTAGGATTTGGTTAAAAAATTCAGTTCTCGGAGGTGAATTTATGTAAGTCGATTGAAATTGTCTTGTATGTTTATGGATTCTCATAATATTATCGTTAAGAGGAGCTGAATTTGTGTATTTATATTCGATTTCTTTGGATTTTGATGAAATTTTTAGTTCTAGGAGGTTACTCTGCGTAAATATACTTGAAATTGACTATAACTACTTGGATGAACTGAATTTGTGTAGTTTTATTTGAAACCGAGTTCGATATTTTTCGATTTTGATAACATTTTTAAATTGGAATAGCTGAATTTGTGCAAATTTAGTTGAAATTACCATCTATTTTTTAGGATTTGGTTAAAAAATTCAGTTCTCGGAGGTGAATTTATGTAAGTCGATTGAAATTGTCTTGTATGTTTATGGATTCTCATAATATTATCGTTAAGAGGAGCTGAATTTGTGTATTTATATTCGATTTCTTTGGATTTTGATGAAATTTTTAGTTCTAGGAGGTTACTCTGCGTAAATATACTTGAAATTGACTATAACTACTTGGATGAACTGAATTTGTGTAGTTTTATTTGAAACCGAGTTCGATATTTTTCGATTTTGATAACATTTTTAAATTGGAATAGCTGAATTTGTGCAAATTTAGTTGAAATTACCATCTATTTTTTAGGATTTGGTTAAAAAATTCAGTTCTCGGAGGTGAATTTATGTAAGTCGATTGAAATTGTCTTGTATGTTTATGGATTCTCATAATATTATCGTTAAGAGGAGCTGAATTTGTGTATTTATATTCGATTTCTTTGGATTTTGATGAAATTTTTAGTTCTAGGAGGTTACTCTGCGTAAATATACTTGAAATTGACTATAACTACTTGGATGAACTGAATTTGTGTAGTTTTATTTGAAACCGAGTTCGATATTTTTCGATTTTGATAACATTTTTAAATTGGAATAGCTGAATTTGTGCAAATTTAGTTGAAATTACCATCTATTTTTTAGGATTTGGTTAAAAAATTCAGTTCTCGGAGGTGAATTTATGTAAGTCGATTGAAATTGTCTTGTATGTTTATGGATTCTCATAATATTATCGTTAAGAGGAGCTGAATTTGTGTATTTATATTCGATTTCTTTGGATTTTGATGAAATTTTTAGTTCTAGGAGGTTACTCTGCGTAAATATACTTGAAATTGACTATAACTACTTGGATGAACTGAATTTGTGTAGTTTTATTTGAAACCGAGTTCGATATTTTTCGATTTTGATAACATTTTTAAATTGGAATAGCTGAATTTGTGCAAATTTAGTTGAAATTACCATCTATTTTTTAGGATTTGGTTAAAAAATTCAGTTCTCGGAGGTGAATTTATGTAAGTCGATTGAAATTGTCTTGTATGTTTATGGATTCTCATAATATTATCGTTAAGAGGAGCTGAATTTGTGTATTTATATTCGATTTCTTTGGATTTTGATGAAATTTTTAGTTCTAGGAGGTTACTCTGCGTAAATATACTTGAAATTGACTATAACTACTTGGATGAACTGAATTTGTGTAGTTTTATTTGAAACCGAGTTCGATATTTTTCGATTTTGATAACATTTTTAAATTGGAATAGCTGAATTTGTGCAAATTTAGTTGAAATTACCATCTATTTTTTAGGATTTGGTTAAAAAATTCAGTTCTCGGAGGTGAATTTATGTAAGTCGATTGAAATTGTCTTGTATGTTTATGGATTCTCATAATATTATCGTTAAGAGGAGCTGAATTTGTGTATTTATATTCGATTTCTTTGGATTTTGATGAAATTTTTAGTTCTAGGAGGTTACTCTGCGTAAATATACTTGAAATTGACTATAACTACTTGGATGAACTGAATTTGTGTAGTTTTATTTGAAACCGAGTTCGATATTTTTCGATTTTGATAACATTTTTAAATTGGAATAGCTGAATTTGTGCAAATTTAGTTGAAATTACCATCTATTTTTTAGGATTTGGTTAAAAAATTCAGTTCTCGGAGGTGAATTTATGTAAGTCGATTGAAATTGTCTTGTATGTTTATGGATTCTCATAATATTATCGTTAAGAGGAGCTGAATTTGTGTATTTATATTCGATTTCTTTGGATTTTGATGAAATTTTTAGTTCTAGGAGGTTACTCTGCGTAAATATACTTGAAATTGACTATAACTACTTGGATGAACTGAATTTGTGTAGTTTTATTTGAAACCGAGTTCGATATTTTTCGATTTTGATAACATTTTTAAATTGGAATAGCTGAATTTGTGCAAATTTAGTTGAAATTACCATCTATTTTTTAGGATTTGGTTAAAAAATTCAGTTCTCGGAGGTGAATTTATGTAAGTCGATTGAAATTGTCTTGTATGTTTATGGATTCTCATAATATTATCGTTAAGAGGAGCTGAATTTGTGTATTTATATTCGATTTCTTTGGATTTTGATGAAATTTTTAGTTCTAGGAGGTTACTCTGCGTAAATATACTTGAAATTGACTATAACTACTTGGATGAACTGAATTTGTGTAGTTTTATTTGAAACCGAGTTCGATATTTTTCGATTTTGATAACATTTTTAAATTGGAATAGCTGAATTTGTGCAAATTTAGTTGAAATTACCATCTATTTTTTAGGATTTGGTTAAAAAATTCAGTTCTCGGAGGTGAATTTATGTAAGTCGATTGAAATTGTCTTGTATGTTTATGGATTCTCATAATATTATCGTTAAGAGGAGCTGAATTTGTGTATTTATATTCGATTTCTTTGGATTTTGATGAAATTTTTAGTTCTAGGAGGTTACTCTGCGTAAATATACTTGAAATTGACTATAACTACTTGGATGAACTGAATTTGTGTAGTTTTATTTGAAACCGAGTTCGATATTTTTCGATTTTGATAACATTTTTAAATTGGAATAGCTGAATTTGTGCAAATTTAGTTGAAATTACCATCTATTTTTTAGGATTTGGTTAAAAAATTCAGTTCTCGGAGGTGAATTTATGTAAGTCGATTGAAATTGTCTTGTATGTTTATGGATTCTCATAATATTATCGTTAAGAGGAGCTGAATTTGTGTATTTATATTCGATTTCTTTGGATTTTGATGAAATTTTTAGTTCTAGGAGGTTACTCTGCGTAAATATACTTGAAATTGACTATAACTACTTGGATGAACTGAATTTGTGTAGTTTTATTTGAAACCGAGTTCGATATTTTTCGATTTTGATAACATTTTTAAATTGGAATAGCTGAATTTGTGCAAATTTAGTTGAAATTACCATCTATTTTTTAGGATTTGGTTAAAAAATTCAGTTCTCGGAGGTGAATTTATGTAAGTCGATTGAAATTGTCTTGTATGTTTATGGATTCTCATAATATTATCGTTAAGAGGAGCTGAATTTGTGTATTTATATTCGATTTCTTTGGATTTTGATGAAATTTTTAGTTCTAGGAGGTTACTCTGCGTAAATATACTTGAAATTCAGCTTAAAATCTGATAAAGGTAATACAACAGTTTTAGTTGATAAAAATTTCTATATTTCGGAAGTGATGAATTAAATAAGAATAAAATAGGTCCTATCTGTTGGAGAAATACGGTCGTGTTACCTTTTGTTAACAACATTTCCAAAGATATTAGAAGAATTTTCAGAAAAGCCGGTATACACACCATTTTCAAATTACCATTTTATACTAAGCATCTATTTCCTTTGATTAAAGATAAAATTCCCTTGTCCAAAAATTCTAACATCGTATATTCTATTCCGTGTATGGGCTGTAATCAAGTTTACATCGGACAAACTTCCAGACTCCTAGAGAGACGTATTTACGAACATAAAAGAAATATTTTTTTATCCCCCTTACAACACACGGCTCTAACCAAACATTCTTTGGAGTTTGATCACAAGTTTGACTTTAACAATGCTAAAATTGTTGATAAAGAAAATAATTGGAACTTGAGGATTATTTTAGAGACACTACATATGATTAAACAACCCAGCGTGAATCTCAGGTATGAAACACCTAAGATACAAGAATACTACGCAACATTACTAAAGAAGTAATGGGTTATGATGTGTCTGTCTATTTTACCTCCGTGTGATCACTCTACTATTTACATATTCTATGCATTTTATGTATCTTTGTCAGCTCTACTACACCTATGATTAGATATGTCATATCAAAGAAAATTACAAAAATTTGATCACACGAGCTCAATGTTTGGTTGGTTTTGCCTTGTTTGTATGCCTTTTAAAAATCTTGGGGTTTTTCTTTTGATAATTTTAAATGGCTAACGGCTTTGTTTTGGTCATAGTCCGTTTCACCTCTAGCTGGGTCTGCGTTGTCCGTTTGTTACTTCAGTCTGCTTCCAACCGACTCAGGTGTCGTTTGCTTTTATTATTGCTACGACGCATCTTTCACCAGCATACGTAACTTTATATAATTTATTACACTTTCCTTGAGAATGGTTCAAATCAGGAACCGAAACGTCGGGATATTCTATAATTAATTACGAAATAGCTGTGTTTTCTTTATTTTATTATTTTCAAATAATAAAATAAACTGTTGTACTGTGACCGAATCAACGCGCCAATATCATCTTATACTTGAAATTGACTATAACTACTTGGATGAACTGAATTTGTGTAGTTTTATTTGAAACCGAGTTCGATATTTTTCGATTTTGATAACATTTTTAAATTGGAATAGCTGAATTTGTGCAAATTTAGTTGAAATTACCATCTATTTTTTAGGATTTGGTTAAAAAATTCAGTTCTCGGAGGTGAATTTATGTAAGTCGATTGAAATTGTCTTGTATGTTTATGGATTCTCATAATATTATCGTTAAGAGGAGCTGAATTTGTGTATTTATATTCGATTTCTTTGGATTTTGATGAAATTTTTAGTTCTAGGAGGTTACTCTGCGTAAATATACTTGAAATTGACTATAACTACTTGGATGAACTGAATTTGTGTAGTTTTATTTGAAACCGAGTTCGATATTTTTCGATTTTGATAACATTTTTAAATTGGAATAGCTGAATTTGTGCAAATTTAGTTGAAATTACCATCTATTTTTTAGGATTTGGTTAAAAAATTCAGTTCTCGGAGGTGAATTTATGTAAGTCGATTGAAATTGTCTTGTATGTTTATGGATTCTCATAATATTATCGTTAAGAGGAGCTGAATTTGTGTATTTATATTCGATTTCTTTGGATTTTGATGAAATTTTTAGTTCTAGGAGGTTACTCTGCGTAAATATACTTGAAATTGACTATAACTACTTGGATGAACTGAATTTGTGTAGTTTTATTTGAAACCGAGTTCGATATTTTTCGATTTTGATAACATTTTTAAATTGGAATAGCTGAATTTGTGCAAATTTAGTTGAAATTACCATCTATTTTTTAGGATTTGGTTAAAAAATTCAGTTCTCGGAGGTGAATTTATGTAAGTCGATTGAAATTGTCTTGTATGTTTATGGATTCTCATAATATTATCGTTAAGAGGAGCTGAATTTGTGTATTTATATTCGATTTCTTTGGATTTTGATGAAATTTTTAGTTCTAGGAGGTTACTCTGCGTAAATATACTTGAAATTGACTATAACTACTTGGATGAACTGAATTTGTGTAGTTTTATTTGAAACCGAGTTCGATATTTTTCGATTTTGATAACATTTTTAAATTGGAATAGCTGAATTTGTGCAAATTTAGTTGAAATTACCATCTATTTTTTAGGATTTGGTTAAAAAATTCAGTTCTCGGAGGTGAATTTATGTAAGTCGATTGAAATTGTCTTGTATGTTTATGGATTCTCATAATATTATCGTTAAGAGGAGCTGAATTTGTGTATTTATATTCGATTTCTTTGGATTTTGATGAAATTTTTAGTTCTAGGAGGTTACTCTGCGTAAATATACTTGAAATTGACTATAACTACTTGGATGAACTGAATTTGTGTAGTTTTATTTGAAACCGAGTTCGATATTTTTCGATTTTGATAACATTTTTAAATTGGAATAGCTGAATTTGTGCAAATTTAGTTGAAATTACCATCTATTTTTTAGGATTTGGTTAAAAAATTCAGTTCTCGGAGGTGAATTTATGTAAGTCGATTGAAATTGTCTTGTATGTTTATGGATTCTCATAATATTATCGTTAAGAGGAGCTGAATTTGTGTATTTATATTCGATTTCTTTGGATTTTGATGAAATTTTTAGTTCTAGGAGGTTACTCTGCGTAAATATACTTGAAATTGACTATAACTACTTGGATGAACTGAATTTGTGTAGTTTTATTTGAAACCGAGTTCGATATTTTTCGATTTTGATAACATTTTTAAATTGGAATAGCTGAATTTGTGCAAATTTAGTTGAAATTACCATCTATTTTTTAGGATTTGGTTAAAAAATTCAGTTCTCGGAGGTGAATTTATGTAAGTCGATTGAAATTGTCTTGTATGTTTATGGATTCTCATAATATTATCGTTAAGAGGAGCTGAATTTGTGTATTTATATTCGATTTCTTTGGATTTTGATGAAATTTTTAGTTCTAGGAGGTTACTCTGCGTAAATATACTTGAAATTGACTATAACTACTTGGATGAACTGAATTTGTGTAGTTTTATTTGAAACCGAGTTCGATATTTTTCGATTTTGATAACATTTTTAAATTGGAATAGCTGAATTTGTGCAAATTTAGTTGAAATTACCATCTATTTTTTAGGATTTGGTTAAAAAATTCAGTTCTCGGAGGTGAATTTATGTAAGTCGATTGAAATTGTCTTGTATGTTTATGGATTCTCATAATATTATCGTTAAGAGGAGCTGAATTTGTGTATTTATATTCGATTTCTTTGGATTTTGATGAAATTTTTAGTTCTAGGAGGTTACTCTGCGTAAATATACTTGAAATTGACTATAACTACTTGGATGAACTGAATTTGTGTAGTTTTATTTGAAACCGAGTTCGATATTTTTCGATTTTGATAACATTTTTAAATTGGAATAGCTGAATTTGTGCAAATTTAGTTGAAATTACCATCTATTTTTTAGGATTTGGTTAAAAAATTCAGTTCTCGGAGGTGAATTTATGTAAGTCGATTGAAATTGTCTTGTATGTTTATGGATTCTCATAATATTATCGTTAAGAGGAGCTGAATTTGTGTATTTATATTCGATTTCTTTGGATTTTGATGAAATTTTTAGTTCTAGGAGGTTACTCTGCGTAAATATACTTGAAATTGACTATAACTACTTGGATGAACTGAATTTGTGTAGTTTTATTTGAAACCGAGTTCGATATTTTTCGATTTTGATAACATTTTTAAATTGGAATAGCTGAATTTGTGCAAATTTAGTTGAAATTACCATCTATTTTTTAGGATTTGGTTAAAAAATTCAGTTCTCGGAGGTGAATTTATGTAAGTCGATTGAAATTGTCTTGTATGTTTATGGATTCTCATAATATTATCGTTAAGAGGAGCTGAATTTGTGTATTTATATTCGATTTCTTTGGATTTTGATGAAATTTTTAGTTCTAGGAGGTTACTCTGCGTAAATATACTTGAAATTGACTATAACTACTTGGATGAACTGAATTTGTGTAGTTTTATTTGAAACCGAGTTCGATATTTTTCGATTTTGATAACATTTTTAAATTGGAATAGCTGAATTTGTGCAAATTTAGTTGAAATTACCATCTATTTTTTAGGATTTGGTTAAAAAATTCAGTTCTCGGAGGTGAATTTATGTAAGTCGATTGAAATTGTCTTGTATGTTTATGGATTCTCATAATATTATCGTTAAGAGGAGCTGAATTTGTGTATTTATATTCGATTTCTTTGGATTTTGATGAAATTTTTAGTTCTAGGAGGTTACTCTGCGTAAATATACTTGAAATTGACTATAACTACTTGGATGAACTGAATTTGTGTAGTTTTATTTGAAACCGAGTTCGATATTTTTCGATTTTGATAACATTTTTAAATTGGAATAGCTGAATTTGTGCAAATTTAGTTGAAATTACCATCTATTTTTTAGGATTTGGTTAAAAAATTCAGTTCTCGGAGGTGAATTTATGTAAGTCGATTGAAATTGTCTTGTATGTTTATGGATTCTCATAATATTATCGTTAAGAGGAGCTGAATTTGTGTATTTATATTCGATTTCTTTGGATTTTGATGAAATTTTTAGTTCTAGGAGGTTACTCTGCGTAAATATACTTGAAATTGACTATAACTACTTGGATGAACTGAATTTGTGTAGTTTTATTTGAAACCGAGTTCGATATTTTTCGATTTTGATAACATTTTTAAATTGGAATAGCTGAATTTGTGCAAATTTAGTTGAAATTACCATCTATTTTTTAGGATTTGGTTAAAAAATTCAGTTCTCGGAGGTGAATTTATGTAAGTCGATTGAAATTGTCTTGTATGTTTATGGATTCTCATAATATTATCGTTAAGAGGAGCTGAATTTGTGTATTTATATTCGATTTCTTTGGATTTTGATGAAATTTTTAGTTCTAGGAGGTTACTCTGCGTAAATATACTTGAAATTGACTATAACTACTTGGATGAACTGAATTTGTGTAGTTTTATTTGAAACCGAGTTCGATATTTTTCGATTTTGATAACATTTTTAAATTGGAATAGCTGAATTTGTGCAAATTTAGTTGAAATTACCATCTATTTTTTAGGATTTGGTTAAAAAATTCAGTTCTCGGAGGTGAATTTATGTAAGTCGATTGAAATTGTCTTGTATGTTTATGGATTCTCATAATATTATCGTTAAGAGGAGCTGAATTTGTGTATTTATATTCGATTTCTTTGGATTTTGATGAAATTTTTAGTTCTAGGAGGTTACTCTGCGTAAATATACTTGAAATTGACTATAACTACTTGGATGAACTGAATTTGTGTAGTTTTATTTGAAACCGAGTTCGATATTTTTCGATTTTGATAACATTTTTAAATTGGAATAGCTGAATTTGTGCAAATTTAGTTGAAATTACCATCTATTTTTTAGGATTTGGTTAAAAAATTCAGTTCTCGGAGGTGAATTTATGTAAGTCGATTGAAATTGTCTTGTATGTTTATGGATTCTCATAATATTATCGTTAAGAGGAGCTGAATTTGTGTATTTATATTCGATTTCTTTGGATTTTGATGAAATTTTTAGTTCTAGGAGGTTACTCTGCGTAAATATACTTGAAATTGACTATAACTACTTGGATGAACTGAATTTGTGTAGTTTTATTTGAAACCGAGTTCGATATTTTTCGATTTTGATAACATTTTTAAATTGGAATAGCTGAATTTGTGCAAATTTAGTTGAAATTACCATCTATTTTTTAGGATTTGGTTAAAAAATTCAGTTCTCGGAGGTGAATTTATGTAAGTCGATTGAAATTGTCTTGTATGTTTATGGATTCTCATAATATTATCGTTAAGAGGAGCTGAATTTGTGTATTTATATTCGATTTCTTTGGATTTTGATGAAATTTTTAGTTCTAGGAGGTTACTCTGCGTAAATATACTTGAAATTGACTATAACTACTTGGATGAACTGAATTTGTGTAGTTTTATTTGAAACCGAGTTCGATATTTTTCGATTTTGATAACATTTTTAAATTGGAATAGCTGAATTTGTGCAAATTTAGTTGAAATTACCATCTATTTTTTAGGATTTGGTTAAAAAATTCAGTTCTCGGAGGTGAATTTATGTAAGTCGATTGAAATTGTCTTGTATGTTTATGGATTCTCATAATATTATCGTTAAGAGGAGCTGAATTTGTGTATTTATATTCGATTTCTTTGGATTTTGATGAAATTTTTAGTTCTAGGAGGTTACTCTGCGTAAATATACTTGAAATTGACTATAACTACTTGGATGAACTGAATTTGTGTAGTTTTATTTGAAACCGAGTTCGATATTTTTCGATTTTGATAACATTTTTAAATTGGAATAGCTGAATTTGTGCAAATTTAGTTGAAATTACCATCTATTTTTTAGGATTTGGTTAAAAAATTCAGTTCTCGGAGGTGAATTTATGTAAGTCGATTGAAATTGTCTTGTATGTTTATGGATTCTCATAATATTATCGTTAAGAGGAGCTGAATTTGTGTATTTATATTCGATTTCTTTGGATTTTGATGAAATTTTTAGTTCTAGGAGGTTACTCTGCGTAAATATACTTGAAATTGACTATAACTACTTGGATGAACTGAATTTGTGTAGTTTTATTTGAAACCGAGTTCGATATTTTTCGATTTTGATAACATTTTTAAATTGGAATAGCTGAATTTGTGCAAATTTAGTTGAAATTACCATCTATTTTTTAGGATTTGGTTAAAAAATTCAGTTCTCGGAGGTGAATTTATGTAAGTCGATTGAAATTGTCTTGTATGTTTATGGATTCTCATAATATTATCGTTAAGAGGAGCTGAATTTGTGTATTTATATTCGATTTCTTTGGATTTTGATGAAATTTTTAGTTCTAGGAGGTTACTCTGCGTAAATATACTTGAAATTGACTATAACTACTTGGATGAACTGAATTTGTGTAGTTTTATTTGAAACCGAGTTCGATATTTTTCGATTTTGATAACATTTTTAAATTGGAATAGCTGAATTTGTGCAAATTTAGTTGAAATTACCATCTATTTTTTAGGATTTGGTTAAAAAATTCAGTTCTCGGAGGTGAATTTATGTAAGTCGATTGAAATTGTCTTGTATGTTTATGGATTCTCATAATATTATCGTTAAGAGGAGCTGAATTTGTGTATTTATATTCGATTTCTTTGGATTTTGATGAAATTTTTAGTTCTAGGAGGTTACTCTGCGTAAATATACTTGAAATTGACTATAACTACTTGGATGAACTGAATTTGTGTAGTTTTATTTGAAACCGAGTTCGATATTTTTCGATTTTGATAACATTTTTAAATTGGAATAGCTGAATTTGTGCAAATTTAGTTGAAATTACCATCTATTTTTTAGGATTTGGTTAAAAAATTCAGTTCTCGGAGGTGAATTTATGTAAGTCGATTGAAATTGTCTTGTATGTTTATGGATTCTCATAATATTATCGTTAAGAGGAGCTGAATTTGTGTATTTATATTCGATTTCTTTGGATTTTGATGAAATTTTTAGTTCTAGGAGGTTACTCTGCGTAAATATACTTGAAATTGACTATAACTACTTGGATGAACTGAATTTGTGTAGTTTTATTTGAAACCGAGTTCGATATTTTTCGATTTTGATAACATTTTTAAATTGGAATAGCTGAATTTGTGCAAATTTAGTTGAAATTACCATCTATTTTTTAGGATTTGGTTAAAAAATTCAGTTCTCGGAGGTGAATTTATGTAAGTCGATTGAAATTGTCTTGTATGTTTATGGATTCTCATAATATTATCGTTAAGAGGAGCTGAATTTGTGTATTTATATTCGATTTCTTTGGATTTTGATGAAATTTTTAGTTCTAGGAGGTTACTCTGCGTAAATATACTTGAAATTGACTATAACTACTTGGATGAACTGAATTTGTGTAGTTTTATTTGAAACCGAGTTCGATATTTTTCGATTTTGATAACATTTTTAAATTGGAATAGCTGAATTTGTGCAAATTTAGTTGAAATTACCATCTATTTTTTAGGATTTGGTTAAAAAATTCAGTTCTCGGAGGTGAATTTATGTAAGTCGATTGAAATTGTCTTGTATGTTTATGGATTCTCATAATATTATCGTTAAGAGGAGCTGAATTTGTGTATTTATATTCGATTTCTTTGGATTTTGATGAAATTTTTAGTTCTAGGAGGTTACTCTGCGTAAATATACTTGAAATTGACTATAACTACTTGGATGAACTGAATTTGTGTAGTTTTATTTGAAACCGAGTTCGATATTTTTCGATTTTGATAACATTTTTAAATTGGAATAGCTGAATTTGTGCAAATTTAGTTGAAATTACCATCTATTTTTTAGGATTTGGTTAAAAAATTCAGTTCTCGGAGGTGAATTTATGTAAGTCGATTGAAATTGTCTTGTATGTTTATGGATTCTCATAATATTATCGTTAAGAGGAGCTGAATTTGTGTATTTATATTCGATTTCTTTGGATTTTGATGAAATTTTTAGTTCTAGGAGGTTACTCTGCGTAAATATACTTGAAATTGACTATAACTACTTGGATGAACTGAATTTGTGTAGTTTTATTTGAAACCGAGTTCGATATTTTTCGATTTTGATAACATTTTTAAATTGGAATAGCTGAATTTGTGCAAATTTAGTTGAAATTACCATCTATTTTTTAGGATTTGGTTAAAAAATTCAGTTCTCGGAGGTGAATTTATGTAAGTCGATTGAAATTGTCTTGTATGTTTATGGATTCTCATAATATTATCGTTAAGAGGAGCTGAATTTGTGTATTTATATTCGATTTCTTTGGATTTTGATGAAATTTTTAGTTCTAGGAGGTTACTCTGCGTAAATATACTTGAAATTGACTATAACTACTTGGATGAACTGAATTTGTGTAGTTTTATTTGAAACCGAGTTCGATATTTTTCGATTTTGATAACATTTTTAAATTGGAATAGCTGAATTTGTGCAAATTTAGTTGAAATTACCATCTATTTTTTAGGATTTGGTTAAAAAATTCAGTTCTCGGAGGTGAATTTATGTAAGTCGATTGAAATTGTCTTGTATGTTTATGGATTCTCATAATATTATCGTTAAGAGGAGCTGAATTTGTGTATTTATATTCGATTTCTTTGGATTTTGATGAAATTTTTAGTTCTAGGAGGTTACTCTGCGTAAATATACTTGAAATTGACTATAACTACTTGGATGAACTGAATTTGTGTAGTTTTATTTGAAACCGAGTTCGATATTTTTCGATTTTGATAACATTTTTAAATTGGAATAGCTGAATTTGTGCAAATTTAGTTGAAATTACCATCTATTTTTTAGGATTTGGTTAAAAAATTCAGTTCTCGGAGGTGAATTTATGTAAGTCGATTGAAATTGTCTTGTATGTTTATGGATTCTCATAATATTATCGTTAAGAGGAGCTGAATTTGTGTATTTATATTCGATTTCTTTGGATTTTGATGAAATTTTTAGTTCTAGGAGGTTACTCTGCGTAAATATACTTGAAATTGACTATAACTACTTGGATGAACTGAATTTGTGTAGTTTTATTTGAAACCGAGTTCGATATTTTTCGATTTTGATAACATTTTTAAATTGGAATAGCTGAATTTGTGCAAATTTAGTTGAAATTACCATCTATTTTTTAGGATTTGGTTAAAAAATTCAGTTCTCGGAGGTGAATTTATGTAAGTCGATTGAAATTGTCTTGTATGTTTATGGATTCTCATAATATTATCGTTAAGAGGAGCTGAATTTGTGTATTTATATTCGATTTCTTTGGATTTTGATGAAATTTTTAGTTCTAGGAGGTTACTCTGCGTAAATATACTTGAAATTGACTATAACTACTTGGATGAACTGAATTTGTGTAGTTTTATTTGAAACCGAGTTCGATATTTTTCGATTTTGATAACATTTTTAAATTGGAATAGCTGAATTTGTGCAAATTTAGTTGAAATTACCATCTATTTTTTAGGATTTGGTTAAAAAATTCAGTTCTCGGAGGTGAATTTATGTAAGTCGATTGAAATTGTCTTGTATGTTTATGGATTCTCATAATATTATCGTTAAGAGGAGCTGAATTTGTGTATTTATATTCGATTTCTTTGGATTTTGATGAAATTTTTAGTTCTAGGAGGTTACTCTGCGTAAATATACTTGAAATTGACTATAACTACTTGGATGAACTGAATTTGTGTAGTTTTATTTGAAACCGAGTTCGATATTTTTCGATTTTGATAACATTTTTAAATTGGAATAGCTGAATTTGTGCAAATTTAGTTGAAATTACCATCTATTTTTTAGGATTTGGTTAAAAAATTCAGTTCTCGGAGGTGAATTTATGTAAGTCGATTGAAATTGTCTTGTATGTTTATGGATTCTCATAATATTATCGTTAAGAGGAGCTGAATTTGTGTATTTATATTCGATTTCTTTGGATTTTGATGAAATTTTTAGTTCTAGGAGGTTACTCTGCGTAAATATACTTGAAATTGACTATAACTACTTGGATGAACTGAATTTGTGTAGTTTTATTTGAAACCGAGTTCGATATTTTTCGATTTTGATAACATTTTTAAATTGGAATAGCTGAATTTGTGCAAATTTAGTTGAAATTACCATCTATTTTTTAGGATTTGGTTAAAAAATTCAGTTCTCGGAGGTGAATTTATGTAAGTCGATTGAAATTGTCTTGTATGTTTATGGATTCTCATAATATTATCGTTAAGAGGAGCTGAATTTGTGTATTTATATTCGATTTCTTTGGATTTTGATGAAATTTTTAGTTCTAGGAGGTTACTCTGCGTAAATATACTTGAAATTGACTATAACTACTTGGATGAACTGAATTTGTGTAGTTTTATTTGAAACCGAGTTCGATATTTTTCGATTTTGATAACATTTTTAAATTGGAATAGCTGAATTTGTGCAAATTTAGTTGAAATTACCATCTATTTTTTAGGATTTGGTTAAAAAATTCAGTTCTCGGAGGTGAATTTATGTAAGTCGATTGAAATTGTCTTGTATGTTTATGGATTCTCATAATATTATCGTTAAGAGGAGCTGAATTTGTGTATTTATATTCGATTTCTTTGGATTTTGATGAAATTTTTAGTTCTAGGAGGTTACTCTGCGTAAATATACTTGAAATTGACTATAACTACTTGGATGAACTGAATTTGTGTAGTTTTATTTGAAACCGAGTTCGATATTTTTCGATTTTGATAACATTTTTAAATTGGAATAGCTGAATTTGTGCAAATTTAGTTGAAATTACCATCTATTTTTTAGGATTTGGTTAAAAAATTCAGTTCTCGGAGGTGAATTTATGTAAGTCGATTGAAATTGTCTTGTATGTTTATGGATTCTCATAATATTATCGTTAAGAGGAGCTGAATTTGTGTATTTATATTCGATTTCTTTGGATTTTGATGAAATTTTTAGTTCTAGGAGGTTACTCTGCGTAAATATACTTGAAATTGACTATAACTACTTGGATGAACTGAATTTGTGTAGTTTTATTTGAAACCGAGTTCGATATTTTTCGATTTTGATAACATTTTTAAATTGGAATAGCTGAATTTGTGCAAATTTAGTTGAAATTACCATCTATTTTTTAGGATTTGGTTAAAAAATTCAGTTCTCGGAGGTGAATTTATGTAAGTCGATTGAAATTGTCTTGTATGTTTATGGATTCTCATAATATTATCGTTAAGAGGAGCTGAATTTGTGTATTTATATTCGATTTCTTTGGATTTTGATGAAATTTTTAGTTCTAGGAGGTTACTCTGCGTAAATATACTTGAAATTGACTATAACTACTTGGATGAACTGAATTTGTGTAGTTTTATTTGAAACCGAGTTCGATATTTTTCGATTTTGATAACATTTTTAAATTGGAATAGCTGAATTTGTGCAAATTTAGTTGAAATTACCATCTATTTTTTAGGATTTGGTTAAAAAATTCAGTTCTCGGAGGTGAATTTATGTAAGTCGATTGAAATTGTCTTGTATGTTTATGGATTCTCATAATATTATCGTTAAGAGGAGCTGAATTTGTGTATTTATATTCGATTTCTTTGGATTTTGATGAAATTTTTAGTTCTAGGAGGTTACTCTGCGTAAATATACTTGAAATTGACTATAACTACTTGGATGAACTGAATTTGTGTAGTTTTATTTGAAACCGAGTTCGATATTTTTCGATTTTGATAACATTTTTAAATTGGAATAGCTGAATTTGTGCAAATTTAGTTGAAATTACCATCTATTTTTTAGGATTTGGTTAAAAAATTCAGTTCTCGGAGGTGAATTTATGTAAGTCGATTGAAATTGTCTTGTATGTTTATGGATTCTCATAATATTATCGTTAAGAGGAGCTGAATTTGTGTATTTATATTCGATTTCTTTGGATTTTGATGAAATTTTTAGTTCTAGGAGGTTACTCTGCGTAAATATACTTGAAATTGACTATAACTACTTGGATGAACTGAATTTGTGTAGTTTTATTTGAAACCGAGTTCGATATTTTTCGATTTTGATAACATTTTTAAATTGGAATAGCTGAATTTGTGCAAATTTAGTTGAAATTACCATCTATTTTTTAGGATTTGGTTAAAAAATTCAGTTCTCGGAGGTGAATTTATGTAAGTCGATTGAAATTGTCTTGTATGTTTATGGATTCTCATAATATTATCGTTAAGAGGAGCTGAATTTGTGTATTTATATTCGATTTCTTTGGATTTTGATGAAATTTTTAGTTCTAGGAGGTTACTCTGCGTAAATATACTTGAAATTGACTATAACTACTTGGATGAACTGAATTTGTGTAGTTTTATTTGAAACCGAGTTCGATATTTTTCGATTTTGATAACATTTTTAAATTGGAATAGCTGAATTTGTGCAAATTTAGTTGAAATTACTATCTATTTTTTAGGATTTGGTTAAAAAATTCAGTTCTCGGAGGTGAATTTATGTAAGTCGATTGAAATTGTCTTGTATGTTTATGGATTCTCATAATATTATCGTTAAGAGGAGCTGAATTTGTGTATTTATATTCGATTTCTTTGGATTTTGATGAAATTTTTAGTTCTAGGAGGTTACTCTGCGTAAATATACTTGAAATTGACTACAACTACTTGGATGAACTGAATTTGTGTAGTTTTATTTGAAACCGAGTTCGATATTTTTCGATTTTGATAACATTTTTAAATTGGAATAGCTGAATTTGTGCAAATTTAGTTGAAATTACCATCTATTTTTTAGGATTTGGTTAAAAAATTCAGTTCTCGGAGGTGAATTTATGTAAGTCGATTGAAATTGTCTTGTATGTTTATGGATTCTCATAATATTATCGTTAAGAGGAGCTGAATTTGTGTATTTATATTCGATTTCTTTGGATTTTGATGAAATTTTTAGTTCTAGGAGGTTACTCTGCGTAAATATACTTGAAATTGACTATAACTACTTGGATGAACTGAATTTGTGTAGTTTTATTTGAAACCGAGTTCGATATTTTTCGATTTTGATAACATTTTTAAATTGGAATAGCTGAATTTGTGCAAATTTAGTTGAAATTACCATCTATTTTTTAGGATTTGGTTAAAAAATTCAGTTCTCGGAGGTGAATTTATGTAAGTCGATTGAAATTGTCTTGTATGTTTATGGATTCTCATAATATTATCGTTAAGAGGAGCTGAATTTGTGTATTTATATTCGATTTCTTTGGATTTTGATGAAATTTTTAGTTCTAGGAGGTGACTCTGCGTAAATATACTTGAAATTGACTATAACTACTTGGATGAACTGAATTTGTGTAGTTTTATTTGAAACCGAGTTCGATATTTTTCGATTTTGATAACATTTTTAAATTGGAATAGCTGAATTTGTGCAAATTTAGTTGAAATTACCATCTATTTTTTAGGATTTGGTTAAAAAATTCAGTTCTCGGAGGTGAATTTATGTAAGTCGATTGAAATTGTCTTGTATGTTTATGGATTCTCATAATATTATCGTTAAGAGGAGCTGAATTTGTGTATTTATATTCGATTTCTTTGGATTTTGATGAAATTTTTAGTTCTAGGAGGTTACTCTGCGTAAATATACTTGAAATTGACTATAACTACTTGGATGAACTGAATTTGTGTAGTTTTATTTGAAACCGAGTTCGATATTTTTCGATTTTGATAACATTTTTAAATTGGAATAGCTGAATTTGTGCAAATTTAGTTGAAATTACCATCTATTTTTTAGGATTTGGTTAAAAAATTCAGTTCTCGGAGGTGAATTTATGTAAGTCGATTGAAATTGTCTTGTATGTTTATGGATTCTCATAATATTATCGTTAAGAGGAGCTGAATTTGTGTATTTATATTCGATTTCTTTGGATTTTGATGAAATTTTTAGTTCTAGGAGGTTACTCTGCGTAAATATACTTGAAATTGACTATAACTACTTGGATGAACTGAATTTGTGTAGTTTTATTTGAAACCGAGTTCGATATTTTTCGATTTTGATAACATTTTTAAATTGGAATAGCTGAATTTGTGCAAATTTAGTTGAAATTACCATCTATTTTTTAGGATTTGGTTAAAAAATTCAGTTCTCGGAGGTGAATTTATGTAAGTCGATTGAAATTGTCTTGTATGTTTATGGATTCTCATAATATTATCGTTAAGAGGAGCTGAATTTGTGTATTTATATTCGATTTCTTTGGATTTTGATGAAATTTTTAGTTCTAGGAGGTTACTCTGCGTAAATATACTTGAAATTGACTATAACTACTTGGATGAACTGAATTTGTGTAGTTTTATTTGAAACCGAGTTCGATATTTTTCGATTTTGATAACATTTTTAAATTGGAATAGCTGAATTTGTGCAAATTTAGTTGAAATTACCATCTATTTTTTAGGATTTGGTTAAAAAATTCAGTTCTCGGAGGTGAATTTATGTAAGTCGATTGAAATTGTCTTGTATGTTTATGGATTCTCATAATATTATCGTTAAGAGGAGCTGAATTTGTGTATTTATATTCGATTTCTTTGGATTTTGATGAAATTTTTAGTTCTAGGAGGTTACTCTGCGTAAATATACTTGAAATTGACTATAACTACTTGGATGAACTGAATTTGTGTAGTTTTATTTGAAACCGAGTTCGATATTTTTCGATTTTGATAACATTTTTAAATTGGAATAGCTGAATTTGTGCAAATTTAGTTGAAATTACCATCTATTTTTTAGGATTTGGTTAAAAAATTCAGTTCTCGGAGGTGAATTTATGTAAGTCGATTGAAATTGTCTTGTATGTTTATGGATTCTCATAATATTATCGTTAAGAGGAGCTGAATTTGTGTATTTATATTCGATTTCTTTGGATTTTGATGAAATTTTTAGTTCTAGGAGGTTACTCTGCGTAAATATACTTGAAATTGACTATAACTACTTGGATGAACTGAATTTGTGTAGTTTTATTTGAAACCGAGTTCGATATTTTTCGATTTTGATAACATTTTTAAATTGGAATAGCTGAATTTGTGCAAATTTAGTTGAAATTACCATCTATTTTTTAGGATTTGGTTAAAAAATTCAGTTCTCGGAGGTGAATTTATGTAAGTCGATTGAAATTGTCTTGTATGTTTATGGATTCTCATAATATTATCGTTAAGAGGAGCTGAATTTGTGTATTTATATTCGATTTCTTTGGATTTTGATGAAATTTTTAGTTCTAGGAGGTTACTCTGCGTAAATATACTTGAAATTGACTATAACTACTTGGATGAACTGAATTTGTGTAGTTTTATTTGAAACCGAGTTCGATATTTTTCGATTTTGATAACATTTTTAAATTGGAATAGCTGAATTTGTGCAAATTTAGTTGAAATTACCATCTATTTTTTAGGATTTGGTTAAAAAATTCAGTTCTCGGAGGTGAATTTATGTAAGTCGATTGAAATTGTCTTGTATGTTTATGGATTCTCATAATATTATCGTTAAGAGGAGCTGAATTTGTGTATTTATATTCGATTTCTTTGGATTTTGATGAAATTTTTAGTTCTAGGAGGTTACTCTGCGTAAATATACTTGAAATTGACTATAACTACTTGGATGAACTGAATTTGTGTAGTTTTATTTGAAACCGAGTTCGATATTTTTCGATTTTGATAACATTTTTAAATTGGAATAGCTGAATTTGTGCAAATTTAGTTGAAATTACCATCTATTTTTTAGGATTTGGTTAAAAAATTCAGTTCTCGGAGGTGAATTTATGTAAGTCGATTGAAATTGTCTTGTATGTTTATGGATTCTCATAATATTATCGTTAAGAGGAGCTGAATTTGTGTATTTATATTCGATTTCTTTGGATTTTGATGAAATTTTTAGTTCTAGGAGGTTACTCTGCGTAAATATACTTGAAATTGACTATAACTACTTGGATGAACTGAATTTGTGTAGTTTTATTTGAAACCGAGTTCGATATTTTTCGATTTTGATAACATTTTTAAATTGGAATAGCTGAATTTGTGCAAATTTAGTTGAAATTACCATCTATTTTTTAGGATTTGGTTAAAAAATTCAGTTCTCGGAGGTGAATTTATGTAAGTCGATTGAAATTGTCTTGTATGTTTATGGATTCTCATAATATTATCGTTAAGAGGAGCTGAATTTGTGTATTTATATTCGATTTCTTTGGATTTTGATGAAATTTTTAGTTCTAGGAGGTTACTCTGCGTAAATATACTTGAAATTGACTATAACTACTTGGATGAACTGAATTTGTGTAGTTTTATTTGAAACCGAGTTCGATATTTTTCGATTTTGATAACATTTTTAAATTGGAATAGCTGAATTTGTGCAAATTTAGTTGAAATTACCATCTATTTTTTAGGATTTGGTTAAAAAATTCAGTTCTCGGAGGTGAATTTATGTAAGTCGATTGAAATTGTCTTGTATGTTTATGGATTCTCATAATATTATCGTTAAGAGGAGCTGAATTTGTGTATTTATATTCGATTTCTTTGGATTTTGATGAAATTTTTAGTTCTAGGAGGTTACTCTGCGTAAATATACTTGAAATTGACTATAACTACTTGGATGAACTGAATTTGTGTAGTTTTATTTGAAACCGAGTTCGATATTTTTCGATTTTGATAACATTTTTAAATTGGAATAGCTGAATTTGTGCAAATTTAGTTGAAATTACCATCTATTTTTTAGGATTTGGTTAAAAAATTCAGTTCTCGGAGGTGAATTTATGTAAGTCGATTGAAATTGTCTTGTATGTTTATGGATTCTCATAATATTATCGTTAAGAGGAGCTGAATTTGTGTATTTATATTCGATTTCTTTGGATTTTGATGAAATTTTTAGTTCTAGGAGGTTACTCTGCGTAAATATACTTGAAATTGACTATAACTACTTGGATGAACTGAATTTGTGTAGTTTTATTTGAAACCGAGTTCGATATTTTTCGATTTTGATAACATTTTTAAATTGGAATAGCTGAATTTGTGCAAATTTAGTTGAAATTACCATCTATTTTTTAGGATTTGGTTAAAAAATTCAGTTCTCGGAGGTGAATTTATGTAAGTCGATTGAAATTGTCTTGTATGTTTATGGATTCTCATAATATTATCGTTAAGAGGAGCTGAATTTGTGTATTTATATTCGATTTCTTTGGATTTTGATGAAATTTTTAGTTCTAGGAGGTTACTCTGCGTAAATATACTTGAAATTGACTATAACTACTTGGATGAACTGAATTTGTGTAGTTTTATTTGAAACCGAGTTCGATATTTTTCGATTTTGATAACATTTTTAAATTGGAATAGCTGAATTTGTGCAAATTTAGTTGAAATTACCATCTATTTTTTAGGATTTGGTTAAAAAATTCAGTTCTCGGAGGTGAATTTATGTAAGTCGATTGAAATTGTCTTGTATGTTTATGGATTCTCATAATATTATCGTTAAGAGGAGCTGAATTTGTGTATTTATATTCGATTTCTTTGGATTTTGATGAAATTTTTAGTTCTAGGAGGTTACTCTGCGTAAATATACTTGAAATTGACTATAACTACTTGGATGAACTGAATTTGTGTAGTTTTATTTGAAACCGAGTTCGATATTTTTCGATTTTGATAACATTTTTAAATTGGAATAGCTGAATTTGTGCAAATTTAGTTGAAATTACCATCTATTTTTTAGGATTTGGTTAAAAAATTCAGTTCTCGGAGGTGAATTTATGTAAGTCGATTGAAATTGTCTTGTATGTTTATGGATTCTCATAATATTATCGTTAAGAGGAGCTGAATTTGTGTATTTATATTCGATTTCTTTGGATTTTGATGAAATTTTTAGTTCTAGGAGGTTACTCTGCGTAAATATACTTGAAATTGAATATAACTACTTGGATGAACTGAATTTGTGTAGTTTTATTTGAAACCGAGTTCGATATTTTTCGATTTTGATAACATTTTTAAATTGGAATAGCTGAATTTGTGCAAATTTAGTTGAAATTACCATCTATTTTTTAGGATTTGGTTAAAAAATTCAGTTCTCGGAGGTGAATTTATGTAAGTCGATTGAAATTGTCTTGTATGTTTATGGATTCTCATAATATTATCGTTAAGTGGAGCTGAATTTATATTCGATTTCTTTTGGATTTTGATGAAATTTTTAGTTCTAGGAGGTTACTCTGCGTAAATATACTTGAAATTGACTATAACTACTTGGATGAACTGAATTTGTGTAGTTTTATTTGAAACCGAGTTCGATATTTTTCGATTTTGATAACATTTTTAAATTGGAATAGCTGAATTTGTGCAAATTTAGTTGAAATTACCATCTATTTTTTAGGATTTGGTTAAAAAATTCAGTTCTCGGAGGTGAATTTATGTAAGTCGATTGAAATTGTCTTGTATGTTTATGGATTCTCATAATATTATCGTTAAGAGGAGCTGAATTTGTGTATTTATATTCGATTTCTTTGGATTTTGATGAAATTTTTAGTTCTAGGAGGTTACTCTGCGTAAATATACTTGAAATTGACTATAACTACTTGGATGAACTGAATTTGTGTAGTTTTATTTGAAACCGAGTTCGATATTTTTCGATTTTGATAACATTTTTAAATTGGAATAGCTGAATTTGTGCAAATTTAGTTGAAATTACCATCTATTTTTTAGGATTTGGTTAAAAAATTCAGTTCTCGGAGGTGAATTTATGTAAGTCGATTGAAATTGTCTTGTATGTTTATGGATTCTCATAATATTATCGTTAAGAGGAGCTGAATTTGTGTATTTATATTCGATTTCTTTGGATTTTGATGAAATTTTTAGTTCTAGGAGGTTACTCTGCGTAAATATACTTGAAATTGACTATAACTACTTGGATGAACTGAATTTGTGTAGTTTTATTTGAAACCGAGTTCGATATTTTTCGATTTTGATAACATTTTTAAATTGGAATAGCTGAATTTGTGCAAATTTAGTTGAAATTACCATCTATTTTTTAGGATTTGGTTAAAAAATTCAGTTCTCGGAGGTGAATTTATGTAAGTCGATTGAAATTGTCTTGTATGTTTATGGATTCTCATAATATTATCGTTAAGAGGAGCTGAATTTGTGTATTTATATTCGATTTCTTTGGATTTTGATGAAATTTTTAGTTCTAGGAGGTTACTCTGCGTAAATATACTTGAAATTGACTATAACTACTTGGATGAACTGAATTTGTGTAGTTTTATTTGAAACCGAGTTCGATATTTTTCGATTTTGATAACATTTTTAAATTGGAATAGCTGAATTTGTGCAAATTTAGTTGAAATTACCATCTATTTTTTAGGATTTGGTTAAAAAATTCAGTTCTCGGAGGTGAATTTATGTAAGTCGATTGAAATTGTCTTGTATGTTTATGGATTCTCATAATATTATCGTTAAGAGGAGCTGAATTTGTGTATTTATATTCGATTTCTTTGGATTTTGATGAAATTTTTAGTTCTAGGAGGTTACTCTGCGTAAATATACTTGAAATTGACTATAACTACTTGGATGAACTGAATTTGTGTAGTTTTATTTGAAACCGAGTTCGATATTTTTCGATTTTGATAACATTTTTAAATTGGAATAGCTGAATTTGTGCAAATTTAGTTGAAATTACCATCTATTTTTTAGGATTTGGTTAAAAAATTCAGTTCTCGGAGGTGAATTTATGTAAGTCGATTGAAATTGTCTTGTATGTTTATGGATTCTCATAATATTATCGTTAAGAGGAGCTGAATTTGTGTATTTATATTCGATTTCTTTGGATTTTGATGAAATTTTTAGTTCTAGGAGGTTACTCTGCGTAAATATACTTGAAATTGACTATAACTACTTGGATGAACTGAATTTGTGTAGTTTTATTTGAAACCGAGTTCGATATTTTTCGATTTTGATAACATTTTTAAATTGGAATAGCTGAATTTGTGCAAATTTAGTTGAAATTACCATCTATTTTTTAGGATTTGGTTAAAAAATTCAGTTCTCGGAGGTGAATTTATGTAAGTCGATTGAAATTGTCTTGTATGTTTATGGATTCTCATAATATTATCGTTAAGAGGAGCTGAATTTGTGTATTTATATTCGATTTCTTTGGATTTTGATGAAATTTTTAGTTCTAGGAGGTTACTCTGCGTAAATATACTTGAAATTGACTATAACTACTTGGATGAACTGAATTTGTGTAGTTTTATTTGAAACCGAGTTCGATATTTTTCGATTTTGATAACATTTTTAAATTGGAATAGCTGAATTTGTGCAAATTTAGTTGAAATTACCATCTATTTTTTAGGATTTTTTGGTTAAAAAATTCAGTTCTCGGAGGTGAATTTATGTAAGTCGATTGAAATTGTCTTGTATGTTTATGGATTCTCATAATATTATCGTTAAGAGGAGCTGAATTTGTGTATTTATATTCGATTTCTTTGGATTTTGATGAAATTTTTAGTTCTAGGAGGTTACTCTGCGTAAATATACTTGAAATTGACTATAACTACTTGGATGAACTGAATTTGTGTAGTTTTATTTGAAACCGAGTTCGATATTTTTCGATTTTGATAACATTTTTAAATTGGAATAGCTGAATTTGTGCAAATTTAGTTGAAATTACCATCTATTTTTTAGGATTTGGTTAAAAAATTCAGTTCTCGGAGGTGAATTTATGTAAGTCGATTGAAATTGTCTTGTATGTTTATGGATTCTCATAATATTATCGTTAAGAGGAGCTGAATTTGTATTATTCGATTTCTTTGGATTTTGATGAAATTTTTAGTTCTAGGAGGTTACTCTGCGTAAATATACTTGAAATTGACTATAACTACTTGGATGAACTGAATTTGTGTAGTTTTATTTGAAACCGAGTTCGATATTTTTCGATTTTGATAACATTTTTAAATTGGAATAGCTGAATTTGTGCAAATTTAGTTGAAATTACCATCTATTTTTTAGGATTTGGTTAAAAAATTCAGTTCTCGGAGGTGAATTTATGTAAGTCGATTGAAATTGTCTTGTATGTTTATGGATTCTCATAATATTATCGTTAAGAGGAGCTGAATTTGTGTATTTATATTCGATTTCTTTGGATTTTGATGAAATTTTTAGTTCTAGGAGGTTACTCTGCGTAAATATACTTGAAATTGACTATAACTACTTGGATGAACTGAATTTGTGTAGTTTTATTTGAAACCGAGTTCGATATTTTTCGATTTTGATAACATTTTTAAATTGGAATAGCTGAATTTGTGCAAATTTAGTTGAAATTACCATCTATTTTTTAGGATTTGGTTAAAAAATTCAGTTCTCGGAGGTGAATTTATGTAAGTCGATTGAAATTGTCTTGTATGTTTATGGATTCTCATAATATTATCGTTAAGAGGAGCTGAATTTGTGTATTTATATTCGATTTCTTTGGATTTTGATGAAATTTTTAGTTCTAGGAGGTTACTCTGCGTAAATATACTTGAAATTGACTATAACTACTTGGATGAACTGAATTTGTGTAGTTTTATTTGAAACCGAGTTCGATATTTTTCGATTTTGATAACATTTTTAAATTGGAATAGCTGAATTTGTGCAAATTTAGTTGAAATTACCATCTATTTTTTAGGATTTGGTTAAAAAATTCAGTTCTCGGAGGTGAATTTATGTAAGTCGATTGAAATTGTCTTGTATGTTTATGGATTCTCATAATATTATCGTTAAGAGGAGCTGAATTTGTGTATTTATATTCGATTTCTTTGGATTTTGATGAAATTTTTAGTTCTAGGAGGTTACTCTGCGTAAATATACTTGAAATTGACTATAACTACTTGGATGAACTGAATTTTGTGTAGTTTTATTTGAAACCGAGTTCGATATTTTTCGATTTTGATAACATTTTTAAATTGGAATAGCTGAATTTGTGCAAATTTAGTTGAAATTACCATCTATTTTTTAGGATTTGGTTAAAAAATTCAGTTCTCGGAGGTGAATTTATGTAAGTCGATTGAAATTGTCTTGTATGTTTATGGATTCTCATAATATTATCGTTAAGAGGAGCTGAATTTGTGTATTTATATTCGATTTCTTTGGATTTTGATGAAATTTTTAGTTCTAGGAGGTTACTCTGCGTAAATATACTTGAAATTGACTATAACTACTTGGATGAACTGAATTTGTGTAGTTTTATTTGAAACCGAGTTCGATATTTTTCGATTTTGATAACATTTTTAAATTGGAATAGCTGAATTTGTGCAAATTTAGTTGAAATTACCATCTATTTTTTAGGATTTGGTTAAAAAATTCAGTTCTCGGAGGTGAATTTATGTAAGTCGATTGAAATTGTCTTGTATGTTTATGGATTCTCATAATATTATCGTTAAGAGGAGCTGAATTTGTATTATATTCGATTTCTTTGGATTTTGATGAAATTTTTAGTTCTAGGAGGTTACTCTGCGTAAATATACTTGAAATTGACTATAACTACTTGGATGAACTGAATTTGTGTAGTTTTATTTGAAACCGAGTTCGATATTTTTCGATTTTGATAACATTTTTAAATTGGAATAGCTGAATTTGTGCAAATTTAGTTGAAATTACCATCTATTTTTTAGGATTTGGTTAAAAAATTCAGTTCTCGGAGGTGAATTTATGTAAGTCGATTGAAATTGTCTTGTATGTTTATGGATTCTCATAATATTATCGTTAAGAGGAGCTGAATTTGTGTATTTATATTCGATTTCTTTGGATTTTGATGAAATTTTTAGTTCTAGGAGGTTACTCTGCGTAAATATACTTGAAATTGACTATAACTACTTGGATGAACTGAATTTGTGTAGTTTTATTTGAAACCGAGTTCGATATTTTTCGATTTTGATAACATTTTTAAATTGGAATAGCTGAATTTGTGCAAATTTAGTTGAAATTACCATCTATTTTTTAGGATTTGGTTAAAAAATTCAGTTCTCGGAGGTGAATTTATGTAAGTCGATTGAAATTGTCTTGTATGTTTATGGATTCTCATAATATTATCGTTAAGAGGAGCTGAATTTGTGTATTTATATTCGATTTCTTTGGATTTTGATGAAATTTTTAGTTCTAGGAGGTTACTCTGCGTAAATATACTTGAAATTGACTATAACTACTTGGATGAACTGAATTTGTGTAGTTTTATTTGAAACCGAGTTCGATATTTTTCGATTTTGATAACATTTTTAAATTGGAATAGCTGAATTTGTGCAAATTTAGTTGAAATTACCATCTATTTTTTAGGATTTGGTTAAAAAATTCAGTTCTCGGAGGTGAATTTATGTAAGTCGATTGAAATTGTCTTGTATGTTTATGGATTCTCATAATATTATCGTTAAGAGGAGCTGAATTTGTGTATTTATATTCGATTTCTTTGGATTTTGATGAAATTTTTAGTTCTAGGAGGTTACTCTGCGTAAATATACTTGAAATTGACTATAACTACTTGGATGAACTGAATTTGTGTAGTTTTATTTGAAACCGAGTTCGATATTTTTCGATTTTGATAACATTTTTAAATTGGAATAGCTGAATTTGTGCAAATTTAGTTGAAATTACCATCTATTTTTTAGGATTTGGTTAAAAAATTCAGTTCTCGGAGGTGAATTTATGTAAGTCGATTGAAATTGTCTTGTATGTTTATGGATTCTCATAATATTATCGTTAAGAGGAGCTGAATTTGTGTATTTATATTCGATTTCTTTGGATTTTGATGAAATTTTTAGTTCTAGGAGGTTACTCTGCGTAAATATACTTGAAATTGACTATAACTACTTGGATGAACTGAATTTGTGTAGTTTTATTTGAAACCGAGTTCGATATTTTTCGATTTTGATAACATTTTTAAATTGGAATAGCTGAATTTGTGCAAATTTAGTTGAAATTACCATCTATTTTTTAGGATTTGGTTAAAAAATTCAGTTCTCGGAGGTGAATTTATGTAAGTCGATTGAAATTGTCTTGTATGTTTATGGATTCTCATAATATTATCGTTAAGAGGAGCTGAATTTGTGTATTTATATTCGATTTCTTTGGATTTTGATGAAATTTTTAGTTCTAGGAGGTTACTCTGCGTAAATATACTTGAAATTGACTATAACTACTTGGATGAACTGAATTTGTGTAGTTTTATTTGAAACCGAGTTCGATATTTTTCGATTTTGATAACATTTTTAAATTGGAATAGCTGAATTTGTGCAAATTTAGTTGAAATTACCATCTATTTTTTAGGATTTGGTTAAAAAATTCAGTTCTCGGAGGTGAATTTATGTAAGTCGATTGAAATTGTCTTGTATGTTTATGGATTCTCATAATATTATCGTTAAGAGGAGCTGAATTTGTGTATTTATATTCGATTTCTTTGGATTTTGATGAAATTTTTAGTTCTAGGAGGTTACTCTGCGTAAATATACTTGAAATTGACTATAACTACTTGGATGAACTGAATTTGTGTAGTTTTATTTGAAACCGAGTTCGATATTTTTCGATTTTGATAACATTTTTAAATTGGAATAGCTGAATTTGTGCAAATTTAGTTGAAATTACCATCTATTTTTTAGGATTTGGTTAAAAAATTCAGTTCTCGGAGGTGAATTTATGTAAGTCGATTGAAATTGTCTTGTATGTTTATGGATTCTCATAATATTATCGTTAAGAGGAGCTGAATTTGTGTATTTATATTCGATTTCTTTGGATTTTGATGAAATTTTTAGTTCTAGGAGGTTACTCTGCGTAAATATACTTGAAATTGACTATAACTACTTGGATGAACTGAATTTGTGTAGTTTTATTTGAAACCGAGTTCGATATTTTTCGATTTTGATAACATTTTTAAATTGGAATAGCTGAATTTGTGCAAATTTAGTTGAAATTACCATCTATTTTTTAGGATTTGGTTAAAAAATTCAGTTCTCGGAGGTGAATTTATGTAAGTCGATTGAAATTGTCTTGTATGTTTATGGATTCTCATAATATTATCGTTAAGAGGAGCTGAATTTGTGTATTTATATTCGATTTCTTTGGATTTTGATGAAATTTTTAGTTCTAGGAGGTTACTCTGCGTAAATATACTTGAAATTGACTATAACTACTTGGATGAACTGAATTTGTGTAGTTTTATTTGAAACCGAGTTCGATATTTTTCGATTTTGATAACATTTTTAAATTGGAATAGCTGAATTTGTGCAAATTTAGTTGAAATTACCATCTATTTTTTAGGATTTGGTTAAAAAATTCAGTTCTCGGAGGTGAATTTATGTAAGTCGATTGAAATTGTCTTGTATGTTTATGGATTCTCATAATATTATCGTTAAGAGGAGCTGAATTTGTGTATTTATATTCGATTTCTTTGGATTTTGATGAAATTTTTAGTTCTAGGAGGTTACTCTGCGTAAATATACTTGAAATTGACTATAACTACTTGGATGAACTGAATTTGTGTAGTTTTATTTGAAACCGAGTTCGATATTTTTCGATTTTGATAACATTTTTAAATTGGAATAGCTGAATTTGTGCAAATTTAGTTGAAATTACCATCTATTTTTTAGGATTTGGTTAAAAAATTCAGTTCTCGGAGGTGAATTTATGTAAGTCGATTGAAATTGTCTTGTATGTTTATGGATTCTCATAATATTATCGTTAAGAGGAGCTGAATTTGTGTATTTATATTCGATTTCTTTGGATTTTGATGAAATTTTTAGTTCTAGGAGGTTACTCTGCGTAAATATACTTGAAATTGACTATAACTACTTGGATGAACTGAATTTGTGTAGTTTTATTTGAAACCGAGTTCGATATTTTTCGATTTTGATAACATTTTTAAATTGGAATAGCTGAATTTGTGCAAATTTAGTTGAAATTACCATCTATTTTTTAGGATTTGGTTAAAAAATTCAGTTCTCGGAGGTGAATTTATGTAAGTCGATTGAAATTGTCTTGTATGTTTATGGATTCTCATAATATTATCGTTAAGAGGAGCTGAATTTGTGTATTTATATTCGATTTCTTTGGATTTTGATGAAATTTTTAGTTCTAGGAGGTTACTCTGCGTAAATATACTTGAAATTGACTATAACTACTTGGATGAACTGAATTTGTGTAGTTTTATTTGAAACCGAGTTCGATATTTTTCGATTTTGATAACATTTTTAAATTGGAATAGCTGAATTTGTGCAAATTTAGTTGAAATTACCATCTATTTTTTAGGATTTGGTTAAAAAATTCAGTTCTCGGAGGTGAATTTATGTAAGTCGATTGAAATTGTCTTGTATGTTTATGGATTCTCATAATATTATCGTTAAGAGGAGCTGAATTTGTGTATTTATATTCGATTTCTTTGGATTTTGATGAAATTTTTAGTTCTAGGAGGTTACTCTGCGTAAATATACTTGAAATTGACTATAACTACTTGGATGAACTGAATTTGTGTAGTTTTATTTGAAACCGAGTTCGATATTTTTCGATTTTGATAACATTTTTAAATTGGAATAGCTGAATTTGTGCAAATTTAGTTGAAATTACCATCTATTTTTTAGGATTTGGTTAAAAAATTCAGTTCTCGGAGGTGAATTTATGTAAGTCGATTGAAATTGTCTTGTATGTTTATGGATTCTCATAATATTATCGTTAAGAGGAGCTGAATTTGTGTATTATATTCGATTTCTTTGGATTTTGATGAAATTTTTAGTTCTAGGAGGTTACTCTGCGTAAATATACTTGAAATTGACTATAACTACTTGGATGAACTGAATTTGTGTAGTTTTATTTGAAACCGAGTTCGATATTTTTCGATTTTGATAACATTTTTAAATTGGAATAGCTGAATTTGTGCAAATTTAGTTGAAATTACCATCTATTTTTTAGGATTTGGTTAAAAAATTCAGTTCTCGGAGGTGAATTTATGTAAGTCGATTGAAATTGTCTTGTATGTTTATGGATTCTCATAATATTATCGTTAAGAGGAGCTGAATTTGTGTATTTATATTCGATTTCTTTGGATTTTGATGAAATTTTTAGTTCTAGGAGGTTACTCTGCGTAAATATACTTGAAATTGACTATAACTACTTGGATGAACTGAATTTGTGTAGTTTTATTTGAAACCGAGTTCGATATTTTTCGATTTTGATAACATTTTTAAATTGGAATAGCTGAATTTGTGCAAATTTAGTTGAAATTACCATCTATTTTTTAGGATTTGGTTAAAAAATTCAGTTCTCGGAGGTGAATTTATGTAAGTCGATTGAAATTGTCTTGTATGTTTATGGATTCTCATAATATTATCGTTAAGAGGAGCTGAATTTATATTCGATTTCTTTGGATTTTGATGAAATTTTTAGTTCTAGGAGGTTACTCTGCGTAAATATACTTGAAATTGACTATAACTACTTGGATGAACTGAATTTGTGTAGTTTTATTTGAAACCGAGTTCGATATTTTTCGATTTTGTTAACATTTTTAAATTGGAATAGCTGAATTTATGCAAATTTAGTTGAAATTACCATCTATTTTTTAGGATTTGGTTAAAAAATTCAGTTCTCGGAGGTGAATTTATGTAAGTCGATTGAAATTGTCTTGTATGTTTATGGATTCTCATAATATTATCGTTAAGAGGAGCTGAATTTGTGTATTTATATTCGATTTCTTTGGATTTTGATGAAATTTTTAGTTCTAGGAGGTTACTCTGCGTAAATATACTTGAAATTGACTATAACTACTTGGATGAACTGAATTTGTGTAGTTTTATTTGAAACCGAGTTCGATATTTTTCGATTTTGATAACATTTTTAAATTGGAATAGCTGAATTTGTGCAAATTTAGTTGAAATTACCATCTATTTTTTAGGATTTGGTTAAAAAATTCAGTTCTCGGAGGTGAATTTATGTAAGTCGATTGAAATTGTCTTGTATGTTTATGGATTCTCATAATATTATCGTTAAGAGGAGCTGAATTTATATTCGATTTCTTTGGATTTTGATGAAATTTTTAGTTCTAGGAGGTTACTCTGCGTAAATATACTTGAAATTGACTATAACTACTTGGATGAACTGAATTTGTGTAGTTTTATTTGAAACCGAGTTCGATATTTTTCGATTTTGATAACATTTTTAAATTGGAATAGCTGAATTTGTGCAAATTTAGTTGAAATTACCATCTATTTTTTAGGATTTGGTTAAAAAATTCAGTTCTCGGAGGTGAATTTATGTAAGTCGATTGAAATTGTCTTGTATGTTTATGGATTCTCATAATATTATCGTTAAGAGGAGCTGAATTTGTGTATTTATATTCGATTTCTTTGGATTTTGATGAAATTTTTAGTTCTAGGAGGTTACTCTGCGTAAATATACTTGAAATTGACTATAACTACTTGGATGAACTGAATTTGTGTAGTTTTATTTGAAACCGAGTTCGATATTTTTCGATTTTGATAACATATTTAAATTGGAATAGCTGAATTTGTGCAAATTTAGTTGAAATTACCATCTATTTTTTAGGATTTGGTTAAAAAATTCAGTTCTCGGAGGTGAATTTATGTAAGTCGATTGAAATTGTCTTGTATGTTTATGGATTCTCATAATATTATCGTTAAGAGGAGCTGAATTTGTGTATTTATATTCGATTTCTTTGGATTTTGATGAAATTTTTAGTTCTAGGAGGTTACTCTGCGTAAATATACTTGAAATTGACTATAACTACTTGGATGAACTGAATTTGTGTAGTTTTATTTGAAACCGAGTTCGATATTTTTCGATTTTGATAACATTTTTAAATTGGAATAGCTGAATTTGTGCAAATTTAGTTGAAATTACCATCTATTTTTTAGGATTTGGTTAAAAAATTCAGTTCTCGGAGGTGAATTTATGTAAGTCGATTGAAATTGTCTTGTATGTTTATGGATTCTCATAATATTATCGTTAAGACTAGCTGAATTTGTGTATTTATATTCGATTTCTTTGGATTTTGATGAAATTTTTAGTTCTAGGAGGTTACTCTGCGTAAATATACTTGAAATTGACTATAACTACTTGGATGAACTGAATTTGTGTAGTTTTATTTGAAACCGAGTTCGATATTTTTCGATTTTGATAACATTTTTAAATTGGAATAGCTGAATTTGTGCAAATTTAGTTGAAATTACCATCTATTTTTTAGGATTTGGTTAAAAAATTCAGTTCTCGGAGGTGAATTTATGTAAGTCGATTGAAATTGTCTTGTATGTTTATGGATTCTCATAATATTATCGTTAAGAGGAGCTGAATTTGTGTATTTATATTCGATTTCTTTGGATTTTGATGAAATTTTTAGTTCTAGGAGGTTACTCTGCGTAAATATACTTGAAATTGACTATAACTACTTCGATGAACTGAATTTGTGTAGTTTTATTTGAAACCGAGTTCGATATTTTTCGATTTTGATAACATTTTTAAATTGGAATAGCTGAATTTGTGCAAATTTAGTTGAAATTACCATCTATTTTTTAGGATTTGGTTAAAAAATTCAGTTCTCGGAGGTGAATTTATGTAAGTCGATTGAAATTGTCTTGTATGTTTATGGATTCTCATAATATTATCGTTAAGAGGAGCTGAATTTGTGTATTTATATTCGATTTCTTTGGATTTTGATGAAATTTTTAGTTCTAGGAGGTTACTCTGCGTAAATATACTTGAAATTGACTATAACTACTTGGATGAACTGAATTTGTGTAGTTTTATTTGAAACCGAGTTCGATATTTTTCGATTTTGATAACATTTTTAAATTGGAATAGCTGAATTTGTGCAAATTTAGTTGAAATTACCATCTATTTTTTAGGATTTGGTTAAAAAATTCAGTTCTCGGAGGTGAATTTATGTAAGTCGA
The DNA here is from genome assembly GCA_963971345.1 of Andrena flavipes. NCBI lineage: Eukaryota > Metazoa > Arthropoda > Insecta > Hymenoptera > Andrenidae > Andrena > Andrena flavipes. Next base: position 30,783,567 of record OZ020479.1, read on the forward strand.
TTGAAATTGTCTTGTATGTTTATGGATTCTCATAATATTATCGTTAAACATACAAGACAATTTCAATCGACTTACATAAATTCACCTCCGAGAACTGAATTTTTTAACCAAATCCTAAAAAATAGATGGTAATTTCAACTAAATTTGCACAAATTCAGCTATTCCAATTTAAAAATGTTATCAAAATCGAAAAATATCGAACTCGGTTTCAAATAAAACTACACAAATTCAGTTCATCCAAGTAGTTATAGTCAATTTCAAGTATATTTACGCAGAGTAACCTCCTAGAACTAAAAATTTCATCAAAATCCAAAGAAATCGAATATAAATTCAGCTCCTCTTAACGATAATATTATGAGAATCCATAAACATACAAGACAATTTCAATCGACTTACATAAATTCACCTCCGAGAACTGAATTTTTTAACCAAATCCTAAAAAATAGATGGTAATTTCAACTAAATTTGCACAAATTCAGCTATTCCAATTTAAAAATGTTATCAAAATCGAAAAATATCGAACTCGGTTTCAAATAAAACTACACAAATTCAGTTCATCCAAGTAGTTATAGTCAATTTCAAGTATATTTACGCAGAGTAACCTCCTAGAACTAAAAATTTCATCAAAATCCAAAGAAATCGAATATAAATACACAAATTCAGCTCCTCTTAACGATAATATTATGAGAATCCATAAACATACAAGACAATTTCAATCGACTTACATAAATTCACCTCCGAGAACTGAATTTTTTAACCAAATCCTAAAAAATAGATGGTAATTTCAACTAAATTTGCACAAATTCAGCTATTCCAATTTAAAAATGTTATCAAAATCGAAAAATATCGAACTCGGTTTCAAATAAAACTACACAAATTCAGTTCATCCAAGTAGTTATAGTCAATTTCAAGTATATTTACGCAGAGTAACCTCCTAGAACTAAAAATTTCATCAAAATCCAAAGAAATCGAATATAAATACACAAATTCAGCTCCTCTTAACGATAATATTATGAGAATCCATAAACATACAAGACAATTTCAATCGACTTACATAAATTCACCTCCGAGAACTGAATTTTTTAACCAAATCCTAAAAAATAGATGGTAATTTCAACTAAATTTGCACAAATTCAGCTATTCCAATTTAAAAATGTTATCAAAATCGAAAAATATCGAACTCGGTTTCAAATAAAACTACACAAATTCAGTTCATCCAAGTAGTTATAGTCAATTTCAAGTATATTTACGCAGAGTAACCTCCTAGAACTAAAAATTTCATCAAAATCCAAAGAAATCGAATATAAATACACAAATTCAGCTCCTCTTAACGATAATATTATGAGAATCCATAAACATACAAGACAATTTCAATCGACTTACATAAATTCACCTCCGAGAACTGAATTTTTTAACCAAATCCTAAAAAATAGATGGTAATTTCAACTAAATTTGCACAAATTCAGCTACTCCAATTTAAAAATGTTATCAAAATCGAAAAATATCGAACTCGGTTTCAAATAAAACTACACAAATTCAGTTCATCCAAGTAGTTATAGTCAATTTCAAGTATATTTACGCAGAGTAACCTCCTAGAACTAAAAATTTCATCAAAATCCAAAGAAATCGAATATAAATACACAAATTCAGCTCCTCTTAACGATAATATTATGAGAATCCATAAACATACAAGACAATTTCAATCGACTTACATAAATTCACCTCCGAGAACTGAATTTTTTAACCAAATCCTAAAAAATAGATGGTAATTTCAACTAAATTTGCACAAATTCAGCTATTCCAATTTAAAAATGTTATCAAAATCGAAAAATATCGAACTCGGTTTCAAATAAAACTACACAAATTCAGTTCATCCAAGTAGTTATAGTCAATTTCAAGTATATTTACGCAGAGTAACCTCCTAGAACTAAAAATTTCATCAAAATCCAAAGAAACCGAATATAAATACACAAATTCAGCTCCTCTTAACGATAATATTATGAGAATCCATAAACATACAAGACAATTTCAATCGACTTACATAAATTCACCTCCGAGAACTGAATTTTTTAACCAAATCCTAAAAAATAGATGGTAATTTCAACTAAATTGCACAAATTCAGCTATTCCAATTTAAAAATGTTATCAAAATCGAAAAATATCGAACTCGGTTTCAAATAAAACTACACAAATTCAGTTCATCCAAGTAGTTATAGTCAATTTCAAGTATATTTACGCAGAGTAACCTCCTAGAACTAAAAATTTCATCAAAATCCAAAGAAATCGAATATAAATACACAAATTCAGCTCCTCTTAACGATAATATTATGAGAATCCATAAACATACAAGACAATTTCAATCGACTTACATAAATTCACCTCCGAGAACTGAATTTTTTAACCAAATCCTAAAAAATAGATGGTAATTTCAACGTAAATTTGCACAAATTCAGCTATTCCAATTTAAAAATGTTATCAAAATCGAAAAATATCGAACTCGGTTTCAAATAAAACTACACAAATTCAGTTCATCCAAGTAGTTATAGTCAATTTCAAGTATATTTACGCAGAGTAACCTCCTAGAACTAAAAATTTCATCAAAATCCAAAGAAATCGAATATAAATACACAAATTCAGCTCCTCTTAACGATAATATTATGAGAATCCATAAACATACAAGACAATTTCAATCGACTTACATAAATTCACCTCCGAGAACTGAATTTTTTAACCAAATCCTAAAAAATAGATGGTAATTTCAACTAAATTTGCACAAATTCAGCTATTCCAATTTAAAAATGTTATCAAAATCGAAAAATATCGAACTCGGTTTCAAATAAAACTACACAAATTCAGTTCATCCAAGTAGTTATAGTCAATTTCAAGTATATTTACGCAGAGTAACCTCCTAGAACTAAAAATTTCATCAAAATCCAAAGAAATCGAATATAAATACACAAATTCAGCTCCTCTTAACGATAATATTATGAGAATCCATAAACATACAAGACAATTTCAATCGACTTACATAAATTCACCTCCGAGAACTGAATTTTTTAACCAAATCCTAAAAAATAGATGGTAATTTCAACTAAATTTGCACAAATTCAGCTATTCCAATTTAAAAATGTTATCAAAATCGAAAAATATCGAACTCGGTTTCAAATAAAACTACACAAATTCAGTTCATCCAAGTAGTTATAGTCAATTTCAAGTATATTTACGCAGAGTAACCTCCTAGAACTAAAAATTTCATCAAAATCCAAAGAAATCGAATATAAATACACAAATTCAGCTCCTCTTAACGATAATATTATGAGAATCCATAAACATACAAGACAATTTCAATCGACTTACATAAATTCACCTCCGAGAACTGAATTTTTTAACCAAATCCTAAAAAATAGATGGTAATTTCAACTAAATTTGCACAAATTCAGCTATTCCAATTTAAAAATGTTATCAAAATCGAAAAATATCGAACTCGGTTTCAAATAAAACTACACAAATTCAGTTCATCCAAGTAGTTATAGTCAATTTCAAGTATATTTACGCAGAGTAACCTCCTAGAACTAAAAATTTCATCAAAATCCAAAGAAATCGAATATAAATACACAAATTCAGCTCCTCTTAACGATAATATTATGAGAATCCATAAACATACAAGACAATTTCAATCGACTTACATAAATTCACCTCCGAGAACTGAATTTTTTAACCAAATCCTAAAAAATAGATGGTAATTTCAACTAAATTTGCACAAATTCAGCTATTCCAATTTAAAAATGTTATCAAAATCGAAAAATATCGAACTCGGTTTCAAATAAAACTACACAAATTCAGTTCATCCAAGTAGTTATAGTCAATTTCAAGTATATTTACGCAGAGTAACCTCCTAGAACTAAAAATTTCATCAAAATCCAAAGAAATCGAATATAAATACACAAATTCAGCTCCTCTTAACGATAATATTATGAGAATCCATAAACATACAAGACAATTTCAATCGACTTACATAAATTCACCTCCGAGAACTGAATTTTTTAACCAAATCCTAAAAAATAGATGGTAATTTCAACTAAATTTGCACAAATTCAGCTATTCCAATTTAAAAATGTTATCAAAATCGAAAAATATCGAACTCGGTTTCAAATAAAACTACACAAATTCAGTTCATCCAAGTAGTTATAGTCAATTTCAAGTATATTTACGCAGAGTAACCTCCTAGAACTAAAAATTTCATCAAAATCCAAAGAAATCGAATATAAATACACAAATTCAGCTCCTCTTAACGATAATATTATGAGAATCCATAAACATACAAGACAATTTCAATCGACTTACATAAATTCACCTCCGAGAACTGAATTTTTTAACCAAATCCTAAAAAATAGATGGTAATTTCAACTAAATTTGCACAAATTCAGCTATTCCAATTTAAAAATGTTATCAAAATCGAAAAATATCGAACTCGGTTTCAAATAAAACTACACAAATTCAGTTCATCCAAGTAGTTATAGTCAATTTCAAGTATATTTACGCAGAGTAACCTCCTAGAACTAAAAATTTCATCAAAATCCAAAGAAATCGAATATAAATACACAAATTCAGCTCCTCTTAACGATAATATTATGAGAATCCATAAACATACAAGACAATTTCAATCGACTTACATAAATTCACCTCCGAGAACTGAATTTTTTAACCAAATCCTAAAAAATAGATGGTAATTTCAACTAAATTTGCACAAATTCAGCTATTCCAATTTAAAAATGTTATCAAAATCGAAAAATATCGAACTCGGTTTCAAATAAAACTACACAAATTCAGTTCATCCAAGTAGTTATAGTCAATTTCAAGTATATTTACGCAGAGTAACCTCCTAGAACTAAAAATTTCATCAAAATCCAAAGAAATCGAATATAAATACACAAATTCAGCTCCTCTTAACGATAATATTATGAGAATCCATAAACATACAAGACAATTTCAATCGACTTACATAAATTCACCTCCGAGAACTGAATTTTTTAACCAAATCCTAAAAAATAGATGGTAATTTCAACTAAATTTGCACAAATTCAGCTATTCCAATTTAAAAATGTTATCAAAATCGAAAAATATCGAACTCGGTTTCAAATAAAACTACACAAATTCAGTTCATCCAAGTAGTTATAGTCAATTTCAAGTATATTTACGCAGAGTAACCTCCTAGAACTAAAAATTTCATCAAAATCCAAAGAAATCGAATATAAATACACAAATTCAGCTCCTCTTAACGATAATATTATGAGAATCCATAAACATACAAGACAATTTCAATCGACTTACATAAATTCACCTCCGAGAACTGAATTTTTTAACCAAATCCTAAAAAATAGATGGTAATTTCAACTAAATTTGCACAAATTCAGCTATTCCAATTTAAAAATGTTATCAAAATCGAAAAATATCGAACTCGGTTTCAAATAAAACTACACAAATTCAGTTCATCCAAGTAGTTATAGTCAATTTCAAGTATATTTACGCAGAGTAACCTCCTAGAACTAAAAATTTCATCAAAATCCAAAGAAATCGAATATAAATACACAAATTCAGCTCCTCTTAACGATAATATTATGAGAATCCATAAACATACAAGACAATTTCAATCGACTTACATAAATTCACCTCCGAGAACTGAATTTTTTAACCAAATCCTAAAAAATAGATGGTAATTTCAACTAAATTTGCACAAATTCAGCTATTCCAATTTAAAAATGTTATCAAAATCGAAAAATATCGAACTCGGTTTCAAATAAAACTACACAAATTCAGTTCATCCAAGTAGTTATAGTCAATTTCAAGTATATTTACGCAGAGTAACCTCCTAGAACTAAAAATTTCATCAAAATCCAAAGAAATCGAATATAAATACACAAATTCAGCTCCTCTTAACGATAATATTATGAGAATCCATAAACATACAAGACAATTTCAATCGACTTACATAAATTCACCTCCGAGAACTGAATTTTTTAACCAAATCCTAAAAAATAGATGGTAATTTCAACTAAATTTGCACAAATTCAGCTATTCCAATTTAAAAATGTTATCAAAATCGAAAAATATCGAACTCGGTTTCAAATAAAACTACACAAATTCAGTTCATCCAAGTAGTTATAGTCAATTTCAAGTATATTTACGCAGAGTAACCTCCTAGAACTAAAAATTTCATCAAAATCCAAAGAAATCGAATATAAATACACAAATTCAGCTCCTCTTAACGATAATATTATGAGAATCCATAAACATACAAGACAATTTCAATCGACTTACATAAATTCACCTCCGAGAACTGAATTTTTTAACCAAATCCTAAAAAATAGATGGTAATTTCAACTAAATTTGCACAAATTCAGCTATTCCAATTTAAAAATGTTATCAAAATCGAAAAATATCGAACTCGGTTTCAAATAAAACTACACAAATTCAGTTCATCCAAGTAGTTATAGTCAATTTCAAGTATATTTACGCAGAGTAACCTCCTAGAACTAAAAATTTCATCAAAATCCAAAGAAATCGAATATAAATACACAAATTCAGCTCCTCTTAACGATAATATTATGAGAATCCATAAACATACAAGACAATTTCAATCGACTTACATAAATTCACCTCCGAGAACTGAATTTTTTAACCAAATCCTAAAAAATAGATGGTAATTTCAACTAAATTTGCACAAATTCAGCTATTCCAATTTAAAAATGTTATCAAAATCGAAAAATATCGAACTCGGTTTCAAATAAAACTACACAAATTCAGTTCATCCAAGTAGTTATAGTCAATTTCAAGTATATTTACGCAGAGTAACCTCCTAGAACTAAAAATTTCATCAAAATCCAAAGAAATCGAATATAAATACACAAATTCAGCTCCTCTTAACGATAATATTATGAGAATCCATAAACATACAAGACAATTTCAATCGACTTACATAAATTCACCTCCGAGAACTGAATTTTTTAACCAAATCCTAAAAAATAGATGGTAATTTCAACTAAATTTGCACAAATTCAGCTATTCCAATTTAAAAATGTTATCAAAATCGAAAAATATCGAACTCGGTTTCAAATAAAACTACACAAATTCAGTTCATCCAAGTAGTTATAGTCAATTTCAAGTATATTTACGCAGAGTAACCTCCTAGAACTAAAAATTTCATCAAAATCCAAAGAAATCGAATATAAATACACAAATTCAGCTCCTCTTAACGATAATATTATGAGAATCCATAAACATACAAGACAATTTCAATCGACTTACATAAATTCACCTCCGAGAACTGAATTTTTTAACCAAATCCTAAAAAATAGATGGTAATTTCAACTAAATTTGCACAAATTCAGCTATTCCAATTTAAAAATGTTATCAAAATCGAAAAATATCGAACTCGGTTTCAAATAAAACTACACAAATTCAGTTCATCCAAGTAGTTATAGTCAATTTCAAGTATATTTACGCAGAGTAACCTCCTAGAACTAAAAATTTCATCAAAATCCAAAGAAATCGAATATAAATACACAAATTCAGCTCCTCTTAACGATAATATTATGAGAATCCATAAACATACAAGACAATTTCAATCGACTTACATAAATTCACCTCCGAGAACTGAATTTTTTAACCAAATCCTAAAAAATAGATGGTAATTTCAACTAAATTTGCACAAATTCAGCTATTCCAATTTAAAAATGTTATCAAAATCGAAAAATATCGAACTCGGTTTCAAATAAAACTACACAAATTCAGTTCATCCAAGTAGTTATAGTCAATTTCAAGTATATTTACGCAGAGTAACCTCCTAGAACTAAAAATTTCATCAAAATCCAAAGAAATCGAATATAAATACACAAATTCAGCTCCTCTTAACGATAATATTATGAGAATCCATAAACATACAAGACAATTTCAATCGACTTACATAAATTCACCTCCGAGAACTGAATTTTTTAACCAAATCCTAAAAAATAGATGGTAATTTCAACTAAATTTGCACAAATTCAGCTATTCCAATTTAAAAATGTTATCAAAATCGAAAAATATCGAACTCGGTTTCAAATAAAACTACACAAATTCAGTTCATCCAAGTAGTTATAGTCAATTTCAAGTATATTTACGCAGAGTAACCTCCTAGAACTAAAAATTTCATCAAAATCCAAAGAAATCGAATATAAATACACAAATTCAGCTCCTCTTAACGATAATATTATGAGAATCCATAAACATACAAGACAATTTCAATCGACTTACATAAATTCACCTCCGAGAACTGAATTTTTTAACCAAATCCTAAAAAATAGATGGTAATTTCAACTAAATTTGCACAAATTCAGCTATTCCAATTTAAAAATGTTATCAAAATCGAAAAATATCGAACTCGGTTTCAAATAAAACTACACAAATTCAGTTCATCCAAGTAGTTATAGTCAATTTCAAGTATATTTACGCAGAGTAACCTCCTAGAACTAAAAATTTCATCAAAATCCAAAGAAATCGAATATAAATACACAAATTCAGCTCCTCTTAACGATAATATTATGAGAATCCATAAACATACAAGACAATTTCAATCGACTTACATAAATTCACCTCCGAGAACTGAATTTTTTAACCAAATCCTAAAAAATAGATGGTAATTTCAACTAAATTTGCACAAATTCAGCTATTCCAATTTAAAAATGTTATCAAAATCGAAAAATATCGAACTCGGTTTCAAATAAAACTACACAAATTCAGTTCATCCAAGTAGTTATAGTCAATTTCAAGTATATTTACGCAGAGTAACCTCCTAGAACTAAAAATTTCATCAAAATCCAAAGAAATCGAATATAAATACACAAATTCAGCTCCTCTTAACGATAATATTATGAGAATCCATAAACATACAAGACAATTTCAATCGACTTACATAAATTCACCTCCGAGAACTGAATTTTTTAACCAAATCCTAAAAAATAGATGGTAATTTCAACTAAATTTGCACAAATTCAGCTATTCCAATTTAAAAATGTTATCAAAATCGAAAAATATCGAACTCGGTTTCAAATAAAACTACACAAATTCAGTTCATCCAAGTAGTTATAGTCAATTTCAAGTATATTTACGCAGAGTAACCTCCTAGAACTAAAAATTTCATCAAAATCCAAAGAAATCGAATATAAATACACAAATTCAGCTCCTCTTAACGATAATATTATGAGAATCCATAAACATACAAGACAATTTCAATCGACTTACATAAATTCACCTCCGAGAACTGAATTTTTTAACCAAATCCTAAAAAATAGATGGTAATTTCAACTAAATTTGCACAAATTCAGCTATTCCAATTTAAAAATGTTATCAAAATCGAAAAATATCGAACTCGGTTTCAAATAAAACTACACAAATTCAGTTCATCCAAGTAGTTATAGTCAATTTCAAGTATATTTACGCAGAGTAACCTCCTAGAACTAAAAATTTCATCAAAATCCAAAGAAATCGAATATAAATACACAAATTCAGCTCCTCTTAACGATAATATTATGAGAATCCATAAACATACAAGACAATTTCAATCGACTTACATAAATTCACCTCCGAGAACTGAATTTTTTAACCAAATCCTAAAAAATAGATGGTAATTTCAACTAAATTTGCACAAATTCAGCTATTCCAATTTAAAAATGTTATCAAAATCGAAAAATATCGAACTCGGTTTCAAATAAAACTACACAAATTCAGTTCATCCAAGTAGTTATAGTCAATTTCAAGTATATTTACGCAGAGTAACCTCCTAGAACTAAAAATTTCATCAAAATCCAAAGAAATCGAATATAAATACACAAATTCAGCTCCTCTTAACGATAATATTATGAGAATCCATAAACATACAAGACAATTTCAATCGACTTACATAAATTCACCTCCGAGAACTGAATTTTTTAACCAAATCCTAAAAAATAGATGGTAATTTCAACTAAATTTGCACAAATTCAGCTATTCCAATTTAAAAATGTTATCAAAATCGAAAAATATCGAACTCGGTTTCAAATAAAACTACACAAATTCAGTTCATCCAAGTAGTTATAGTCAATTTCAAGTATATTTACGCAGAGTAACCTCCTAGAACTAAAAATTTCATCAAAATCCAAAGAAATCGAATATAAATACACAAATTCAGCTCCTCTTAACGATAATATTATGAGAATCCATAAACATACAAGACAATTTCAATCGACTTACATAAATTCACCTCCGAGAACTGAATTTTTTAACCAAATCCTAAAAAATAGATGGTAATTTCAACTAAATTTGCACAAATTCAGCTATTCCAATTTAAAAATGTTATCAAAATCGAAAAATATCGAACTCGGTTTCAAATAAAACTACACAAATTCAGTTCATCCAAGTAGTTATAGTCAATTTCAAGTATATTTACGCAGAGTAACCTCCTAGAACTAAAAATTTCATCAAAATCCAAAGAAATCGAATATAAATACACAAATTCAGCTCCTCTTAACGATAATATTATGAGAATCCATAAACATACAAGACAATTTCAATCGACTTACATAAATTCACCTCCGAGAACTGAATTTTTTAACCAAATCCTAAAAAATAGATGGTAATTTCAACTAAATTTGCACAAATTCAGCTATTCCAATTTAAAAATGTTATCAAAATCGAAAAATATCGAACTCGGTTTCAAATAAAACTACACAAATTCAGTTCATCCAAGTAGTTATAGTCAATTTCAAGTATATTTACGCAGAGTAACCTCCTAGAACTAAAAATTTCATCAAAATCCAAAGAAATCGAATATAAATACACAAATTCAGCTCCTCTTAACGATAATATTATGAGAATCCATAAACATACAAGACAATTTCAATCGACTTACATAAATTCACCTCCGAGAACTGAATTTTTTAACCAAATCCTAAAAAATAGATGGTAATTTCAACTAAATTTGCACAAATTCAGCTATTCCAATTTAAAAATGTTATCAAAATCGAAAAATATCGAACTCGGTTTCAAATAAAACTACACAAATTCAGTTCATCCAAGTAGTTATAGTCAATTTCAAGTATATTTACGCAGAGTAACCTCCTAGAACTAAAAATTTCATCAAAATCCAAAGAAATCGAATATAAATACACAAATTCAGCTCCTCTTAACGATAATATTATGAGAATCCATAAACATACAAGACAATTTCAATCGACTTACATAAATTCACCTCCGAGAACTGAATTTTTTAACCAAATCCTAAAAAATAGATGGTAATTTCAACTAAATTTGCACAAATTCAGCTATTCCAATTTAAAAATGTTATCAAAATCGAAAAATATCGAACTCGGTTTCAAATAAAACTACACAAATTCAGTTCATCCAAGTAGTTATAGTCAATTTCAAGTATATTTACGCAGAGTAACCTCCTAGAACTAAAAATTTCATCAAAATCCAAAGAAATCGAATATAAATACACAAATTCAGCTCCTCTTAACGATAATATTATGAGAATCCATAAACATACAAGACAATTTCAATCGACTTACATAAATTCACCTCCGAGAACTGAATTTTTTAACCAAATCCTAAAAAATAGATGGTAATTTCAACTAAATTTGCACAAATTCAGCTATTCCAATTTAAAAATGTTATCAAAATCGAAAAATATCGAACTCGGTTTCAAATAAAACTACACAAATTCAGTTCATCCAAGTAGTTATAGTCAATTTCAAGTATATTTACGCAGAGTAACCTCCTAGAACTAAAAATTTCATCAAAATCCAAAGAAATCGAATATAAATACACAAATTCAGCTCCTCTTAACGATAATATTATGAGAATCCATAAACATACAAGACAATTTCAATCGACTTACATAAATTCACCTCCGAGAACTGAATTTTTTAACCAAATCCTAAAAAATAGATGGTAATTTCAACTAAATTTGCACAAATTCAGCTATTCCAATTTAAAAATGTTATCAAAATCGAAAAATATCGAACTCGGTTTCAAATAAAACTACACAAATTCAGTTCATCCAAGTAGTTATAGTCAATTTCAAGTATATTTACGCAGAGTAACCTCCTAGAACTAAAAATTTCATCAAAATCCAAAGAAATCGAATATAAATACACAAATTCAGCTCCTCTTAACGATAATATTATGAGAATCCATAAACATACAAGACAATTTCAATCGACTTACATAAATTCACCTCCGAGAACTGAATTTTTTAACCAAATCCTAAAAAATAGATGGTAATTTCAACTAAATTTGCACAAATTCAGCTATTCCAATTTAAAAATGTTATCAAAATCGAAAAATATCGAACTCGGTTTCAAATAAAACTACACAAATTCAGTTCATCCAAGTAGTTATAGTCAATTTCAAGTATATTTACGCAGAGTAACCTCCTAGAACTAAAAATTTCATCAAAATCCAAAGAAATCGAATATAAATACACAAATTCAGCTCCTCTTAACGATAATATTATGAGAATCCATAAACATACAAGACAATTTCAATCGACTTACATAAATTCACCTCCGAGAACTGAATTTTTTAACCAAATCCTAAAAAATAGATGGTAATTTCAACTAAATTTGCACAAATTCAGCTATTCCAATTTAAAAATGTTATCAAAATCGAAAAATATCGAACTCGGTTTCAAATAAAACTACACAAATTCAGTTCATCCAAGTAGTTATAGTCAATTTCAAGTATATTTACGCAGAGTAACCTCCTAGAACTAAAAATTTCATCAAAATCCAAAGAAATCGAATATAAATACACAAATTCAGCTCCTCTTAACGATAATATTATGAGAATCCATAAACATACAAGACAATTTCAATCGACTTACATAAATTCACCTCCGAGAACTGAATTTTTTAACCAAATCCTAAAAAATAGATGGTAATTTCAACTAAATTTGCACAAATTCAGCTATTCCAATTTAAAAATGTTATCAAAATCGAAAAATATCGAACTCGGTTTCAAATAAAACTACACAAATTCAGTTCATCCAAGTAGTTATAGTCAATTTCAAGTATATTTACGCAGAGTAACCTCCTAGAACTAAAAATTTCATCAAAATCCAAAGAAATCGAATATAAATACACAAATTCAGCTCCTCTTAACGATAATATTATGAGAATCCATAAACATACAAGACAATTTCAATCGACTTACATAAATTCACCTCCGAGAACTGAATTTTTTAACCAAATCCTAAAAAATAGATGGTAATTTCAACTAAATTTGCACAAATTCAGCTATTCCAATTTAAAAATGTTATCAAAATCGAAAAATATCGAACTCGGTTTCAAATAAAACTACACAAATTCAGTTCATCCAAGTAGTTATAGTCAATTTCAAGTATATTTACGCAGAGTAACCTCCTAGAACTAAAAATTTCATCAAAATCCAAAGAAATCGAATATAAATACACAAATTCAGCTCCTCTTAACGATAATATTATGAGAATCCATAAACATACAAGACAATTTCAATCGACTTACATAAATTCACCTCCGAGAACTGAATTTTTTAACCAAATCCTAAAAAATAGATGGTAATTTCAACTAAATTTGCACAAATTCAGCTATTCCAATTTAAAAATGTTATCAAAATCGAAAAATATCGAACTCGGTTTCAAATAAAACTACACAAATTCAGTTCATCCAAGTAGTTATAGTCAATTTCAAGTATATTTACGCAGAGTAACCTCCTAGAACTAAAAATTTCATCAAAATCCAAAGAAATCGAATATAAATACACAAATTCAGCTCCTCTTAACGATAATATTATGAGAATCCATAAACATACAAGACAATTTCAATCGACTTACATAAATTCACCTCCGAGAACTGAATTTTTTAACCAAATCCTAAAAAATAGATGGTAATTTCAACTAAATTTGCACAAATTCAGCTATTCCAATTTAAAAATGTTATCAAAATCGAAAAATATCGAACTCGGTTTCAAATAAAACTACACAAATTCAGTTCATCCAAGTAGTTATAGTCAATTTCAAGTATAAGATGATATTGGCGCGTTGATTCGGTCACAGTACAACAGTTTATTTTATTATTTGAAAATAATAAAATAAAGAAAACACAGCTATTTCGTAATTAATTATAGAATATCCCGACGTTTCGGTTCCTGATTTGAACCATTCTCAAGGAAAGTGTAATAAATTATATAAAGTTACGTATGCTGGTGAAAGATGCGTCGTAGCAATAATAAAAGCAAACGACACCTGAGTCGGTTGGAAGCAGACTGAAGTAACAAACGGACAACGCAGACCCAGCTAGAGGTGAAACGGACTATGACCAAAACAAAGCCGTTAGCCATTTAAAATTATCAAAAGAAAAACCCCAAGATTTTTAAAAGGCATACAAACAAGGCAAAACCAACCAAACATTGAGCTCGTGTGATCAAATTTTTGTAATTTTCTTTGATATGACATATCTAATCATAGGTGTAGTAGAGCTGACAAAGATACATAAAATGCATAGAATATGTAAATAGTAGAGTGATCACACGGAGGTAAAATAGACAGACACATCATAACCCATTACTTCTTTAGTAATGTTGCGTAGTATTCTTGTATCTTAGGTGTTTCATACCTGAGATTCACGCTGGGTTGTTTAATCATATGTAGTGTCTCTAAAATAATCCTCAAGTTCCAATTATTTTCTTTATCAACAATTTTAGCATTGTTAAAGTCAAACTTGTGATCAAACTCCAAAGAATGTTTGGTTAGAGCCGTGTGTTGTAAGGGGGATAAAAAAATATTTCTTTTATGTTCGTAAATACGTCTCTCTAGGAGTCTGGAAGTTTGTCCGATGTAAACTTGATTACAGCCCATACACGGAATAGAATATACGATGTTAGAATTTTTGGACAAGGGAATTTTATCTTTAATCAAAGGAAATAGATGCTTAGTATAAAATGGTAATTTGAAAATGGTGTGTATACCGGCTTTTCTGAAAATTCTTCTAATATCTTTGGAAATGTTGTTAACAAAAGGTAACACGACCGTATTTCTCCAACAGATAGGACCTATTTTATTCTTATTTAATTCATCACTTCCGAAATATAGAAATTTTTATCAACTAAAACTGTTGTATTACCTTTATCAGATTTTAAGCTGAATTTCAAGTATATTTACGCAGAGTAACCTCCTAGAACTAAAAATTTCATCAAAATCCAAAGAAATCGAATATAAATACACAAATTCAGCTCCTCTTAACGATAATATTATGAGAATCCATAAACATACAAGACAATTTCAATCGACTTACATAAATTCACCTCCGAGAACTGAATTTTTTAACCAAATCCTAAAAAATAGATGGTAATTTCAACTAAATTTGCACAAATTCAGCTATTCCAATTTAAAAATGTTATCAAAATCGAAAAATATCGAACTCGGTTTCAAATAAAACTACACAAATTCAGTTCATCCAAGTAGTTATAGTCAATTTCAAGTATATTTACGCAGAGTAACCTCCTAGAACTAAAAATTTCATCAAAATCCAAAGAAATCGAATATAAATACACAAATTCAGCTCCTCTTAACGATAATATTATGAGAATCCATAAACATACAAGACAATTTCAATCGACTTACATAAATTCACCTCCGAGAACTGAATTTTTTAACCAAATCCTAAAAAATAGATGGTAATTTCAACTAAATTTGCACAAATTCAGCTATTCCAATTTAAAAATGTTATCAAAATCGAAAAATATCGAACTCGGTTTCAAATAAAACTACACAAATTCAGTTCATCCAAGTAGTTATAGTCAATTTCAAGTATATTTACGCAGAGTAACCTCCTAGAACTAAAAATTTCATCAAAATCCAAAGAAATCGAATATAAATACACAAATTCAGCTCCTCTTAACGATAATATTATGAGAATCCATAAACATACAAGACAATTTCAATCGACTTACATAAATTCACCTCCGAGAACTGAATTTTTTAACCAAATCCTAAAAAATAGATGGTAATTTCAACTAAATTTGCACAAATTCAGCTATTCCAATTTAAAAATGTTATCAAAATCGAAAAATATCGAACTCGGTTTCAAATAAAACTACACAAATTCAGTTCATCCAAGTAGTTATAGTCAATTTCAAGTATATTTACGCAGAGTAACCTCCTAGAACTAAAAATTTCATCAAAATCCAAAGAAATCGAATATAAATACACAAATTCAGCTCCTCTTAACGATAATATTATGAGAATCCATAAACATACAAGACAATTTCAATCGACTTACATAAATTCACCTCCGAGAACTGAATTTTTTAACCAAATCCTAAAAAATAGATGGTAATTTCAACTAAATTTGCACAAATTCAGCTATTCCAATTTAAAAATGTTATCAAAATCGAAAAATATCGAACTCGGTTTCAAATAAAACTACACAAATTCAGTTCATCCAAGTAGTTATAGTCAATTTCAAGTATATTTACGCAGAGTAACCTCCTAGAACTAAAAATTTCATCAAAATCCAAAGAAATCGAATATAAATACACAAATTCAGCTCCTCTTAACGATAATATTATGAGAATCCATAAACATACAAGACAATTTCAATCGACTTACATAAATTCACCTCCGAGAACTGAATTTTTTAACCAAATCCTAAAAAATAGATGGTAATTTCAACTAAATTTGCACAAATTCAGCTATTCCAATTTAAAAATGTTATCAAAATCGAAAAATATCGAACTCGGTTTCAAATAAAACTACACAAATTCAGTTCATCCAAGTAGTTATAGTCAATTTCAAGTATATTTACGCAGAGTAACCTCCTAGAACTAAAAATTTCATCAAAATCCAAAGAAATCGAATATAAATACACAAATTCAGCTCCTCTTAACGATAATATTATGAGAATCCATAAACATACAAGACAATTTCAATCGACTTACATAAATTCACCTCCGAGAACTGAATTTTTTAACCAAATCCTAAAAAATAGATGGTAATTTCAACTAAATTTGCACAAATTCAGCTATTCCAATTTAAAAATGTTATCAAAATCGAAAAATATCGAACTCGGTTTCAAATAAAACTACACAAATTCAGTTCATCCAAGTAGTTATAGTCAATTTCAAGTATATTTACGCAGAGTAACCTCCTAGAACTAAAAATTTCATCAAAATCCAAAGAAATCGAATATAAATACACAAATTCAGCTCCTCTTAACGATAATATTATGAGAATCCATAAACATACAAGACAATTTCAATCGACTTACATAAATTCACCTCCGAGAACTGAATTTTTTAACCAAATCCTAAAAAATAGATGGTAATTTCAACTAAATTTGCACAAATTCAGCTATTCCAATTTAAAAATGTTATCAAAATCGAAAAATATCGAACTCGGTTTCAAATAAAACTACACAAATTCAGTTCATCCAAGTAGTTATAGTCAATTTCAAGTATATTTACGCAGAGTAACCTCCTAGAACTAAAAATTTCATCAAAATCCAAAGAAATCGAATATAAATACACAAATTCAGCTCCTCTTAACGATAATATTATGAGAATCCATAAACATACAAGACAATTTCAATCGACTTACATAAATTCACCTCCGAGAACTGAATTTTTTAACCAAATCCTAAAAAATAGATGGTAATTTCAACTAAATTTGCACAAATTCAGCTATTCCAATTTAAAAATGTTATCAAAATCGAAAAATATCGAACTCGGTTTCAAATAAAACTACACAAATTCAGTTCATCCAAGTAGTTATAGTCAATTTCAAGTATATTTACGCAGAGTAACCTCCTAGAACTAAAAATTTCATCAAAATCCAAAGAAATCGAATATAAATACACAAATTCAGCTCCTCTTAACGATAATATTATGAGAATCCATAAACATACAAGACAATTTCAATCGACTTACATAAATTCACCTCCGAGAACTGAATTTTTTAACCAAATCCTAAAAAATAGATGGTAATTTCAACTAAATTTGCACAAATTCAGCTATTCCAATTTAAAAATGTTATCAAAATCGAAAAATATCGAACTCGGTTTCAAATAAAACTACACAAATTCAGTTCATCCAAGTAGTTATAGTCAATTTCAAGTATATTTACGCAGAGTAACCTCCTAGAACTAAAAATTTCATCAAAATCCAAAGAAATCGAATATAAATACACAAATTCAGCTCCTCTTAACGATAATATTATGAGAATCCATAAACATACAAGACAATTTCAATCGACTTACATAAATTCACCTCCGAGAACTGAATTTTTTAACCAAATCCTAAAAAATAGATGGTAATTTCAACTAAATTTGCACAAATTCAGCTATTCCAATTTAAAAATGTTATCAAAATCGAAAAATATCGAACTCGGTTTCAAATAAAACTACACAAATTCAGTTCATCCAAGTAGTTATAGTCAATTTCAAGTATATTTACGCAGAGTAACCTCCTAGAACTAAAAATTTCATCAAAATCCAAAGAAATCGAATATAAATACACAAATTCAGCTCCTCTTAACGATAATATTATGAGAATCCATAAACATACAAGACAATTTCAATCGACTTACATAAATTCACCTCCGAGAACTGAATTTTTTAACCAAATCCTAAAAAATAGATGGTAATTTCAACTAAATTTGCACAAATTCAGCTATTCCAATTTAAAAATGTTATCAAAATCGAAAAATATCGAACTCGGTTTCAAATAAAACTACACAAATTCAGTTCATCCAAGTAGTTATAGTCAATTTCAAGTATATTTACGCAGAGTAACCTCCTAGAACTAAAAATTTCATCAAAATCCAAAGAAATCGAATATAAATACACAAATTCAGCTC
Source organism: Andrena flavipes (assembly GCA_963971345.1). Classification (NCBI taxonomy): domain Eukaryota; kingdom Metazoa; phylum Arthropoda; class Insecta; order Hymenoptera; family Andrenidae; genus Andrena; species Andrena flavipes. Next base: position 30,802,471 of record OZ020479.1, read on the forward strand.
CTCTTAACGATAATATTATGAGAATCCATAAACATACAAGACAATTTCAATCGACTTACATAAATTCACCTCCGAGAACTGAATTTTTTAACCAAATCCTAAAAAATAGATGGTAATTTCAACTAAATTTGCACAAATTCAGCTATTCCAATTTAAAAATGTTATCAAAATCGAAAAATATCGAACTCGGTTTCAAATAAAACTACACAAATTCAGTTCATCCAAGTAGTTATAGTCAATTTCAAGTATATTTACGCAGAGTAACCTCCTAGAACTAAAAATTTCATCAAAATCCAAAGAAATCGAATATAAATACACAAATTCAGCTCCCCTTAACGATAATATTATGAGAATCCATAAACATACAAGACAATTTCAATCGACTTACATAAATTCACCTCCGAGAACTGAATTTTTTAACCAAATCCTAAAAAATAGATGGTAATTTCAACTAAATTTGCACAAATTCAGCTATTCCAATTTAAAAATGTTATCAAAATCGAAAAATATCGAACTCGGTTTCAAATAAAACTACACAAATTCAGTTCATCCAAGTAGTTATAGTCAATTTCAAGTATATTTACGCAGAGTAACCTCCTAGAACTAAAAATTTCATCAAAATCCAAAGAAATCGAATATAAATACACAAATTCAGCTCCTCTTAACGATAATATTATGAGAATCCATAAACATACAAGACAATTTCAATCGACTTACATAAATTCACCTCCGAGAACTGAATTTTTTAACCAAATCCTAAAAAATAGATGGTAATTTCAACTAAATTTGCACAAATTCAGCTATTCCAATTTAAAAATGTTATCAAAATCGAAAAATATCGAACTCGGTTTCAAATAAAACTACACAAATTCAGTTCATCCAAGTAGTTATAGTCAATTTCAAGTATATTTACGCAGAGTAACCTCCTAGAACTAAAAATTTCATCAAAATCCAAAGAAATCGAATATAAATACACAAATTCAGCTCCTCTTAACGATAATATTATGAGAATCCATAAACATACAAGACAATTTCAATCGACTTACATAAATTCACCTCCGAGAACTGAATTTTTTAACCAAATCCTAAAAAATAGATGGTAATTTCAACTAAATTTGCACAAATTCAGCTATTCCAATTTAAAAATGTTATCAAAATCGAAAAATATCGAACTCGGTTTCAAATAAAACTACACAAATTCAGTTCATCCAAGTAGTTATAGTCAATTTCAAGTATATTTACGCAGAGTAACCTCCTAGAACTAAAAATTTCATCAAAATCCAAAGAAATCGAATATAAATACACAAATTCAGCTCCTCTTAACGATAATATTATGAGAATCCATAAACATACAAGACAATTTCAATCGACTTACATAAATTCACCTCCGAGAACTGAATTTTTTAACCAAATCCTAAAAAATAGATGGTAATTTCAACTAAATTTGCACAAATTCAGCTATTCCAATTTAAAAATGTTATCAAAATCGAAAAATATCGAACTCGGTTTCAAATAAAACTACACAAATTCAGTTCATCCAAGTAGTTATAGTCAATTTCAAGTATATTTACGCAGAGTAACCTCCTAGAACTAAAAATTTCATCAAAATCCAAAGAAATCGAATATAAATACACAAATTCAGCTCCTCTTAACGATAATATTATGAGAATCCATAAACATACAAGACAATTTCAATCGACTTACATAAATTCACCTCCGAGAACTGAATTTTTTAACCAAATCCTAAAAAATAGATGGTAATTTCAACTAAATTTGCACAAATTCAGCTATTCCAATTTAAAAATGTTATCAAAATCGAAAAATATCGAACTCGGTTTCAAATAAAACTACACAAATTCAGTTCATCCAAGTAGTTATAGTCAATTTCAAGTATATTTACGCAGAGTAACCTCCTAGAACTAAAAATTTCATCAAAATCCAAAGAAATCGAATATAAATACACAAATTCAGCTCCTCTTAACGATAATATTATGAGAATCCATAAACATACAAGACAATTTCAATCGACTTACATAAATTCACCTCCGAGAACTGAATTTTTTAACCAAATCCTAAAAAATAGATGGTAATTTCAACTAAATTTGCACAAATTCAGCTATTCCAATTTAAAAATGTTATCAAAATCGAAAAATATCGAACTCGGTTTCAAATAAAACTACACAAATTCAGTTCATCCAAGTAGTTATAGTCAATTTCAAGTATATTTACGCAGAGTAACCTCCTAGAACTAAAAATTTCATCAAAATCCAAAGAAATCGAATATAAATACACAAATTCAGCTCCTCTTAACGATAATATTATGAGAATCCATAAACATACAAGACAATTTCAATCGACTTACATAAATTCACCTCCGAGAACTGAATTTTTTAACCAAATCCTAAAAAATAGATGGTAATTTCAACTAAATTTGCACAAATTCAGCTATTCCAATTTAAAAATGTTATCAAAATCGAAAAATATCGAACTCGGTTTCAAATAAAACTACACAAATTCAGTTCATCCAAGTAGTTATAGTCAATTTCAAGTATATTTACGCAGAGTAACCTCCTAGAACTAAAAATTTCATCAAAATCCAAAGAAATCGAATATAAATACACAAATTCAGCTCCTCTTAACGATAATATTATGAGAATCCATAAACATACAAGACAATTTCAATCGACTTACATAAATTCACCTCCGAGAACTGAATTTTTTAACCAAATCCTAAAAAATAGATGGTAATTTCAACTAAATTTGCACAAATTCAGCTATTCCAATTTAAAAATGTTATCAAAATCGAAAAATATCGAACTCGGTTTCAAATAAAACTACACAAATTCAGTTCATCCAAGTAGTTATAGTCAATTTCAAGTATATTTACGCAGAGTAACCTCCTAGAACTAAAAATTTCATCAAAATCCAAAGAAATCGAATATAAATACACAAATTCAGCTCCTCTTAACGATAATATTATGAGAATCCATAAACATACAAGACAATTTCAATCGACTTACATAAATTCACCTCCGAGAACTGAATTTTTTAACCAAATCCTAAAAAATAGATGGTAATTTCAACTAAATTTGCACAAATTCAGCTATTCCAATTTAAAAATGTTATCAAAATCGAAAAATATCGAACTCGGTTTCAAATAAAACTACACAAATTCAGTTCATCCAAGTAGTTATAGTCAATTTCAAGTATATTTACGCAGAGTAACCTCCTAGAACTAAAAATTTCATCAAAATCCAAAGAAATCGAATATAAATACACAAATTCAGCTCCTCTTAACGATAATATTATGAGAATCCATAAACATACAAGACAATTTCAATCGACTTACATAAATTCACCTCCGAGAACTGAATTTTTTAACCAAATCCTAAAAAATAGATGGTAATTTCAACTAAATTTGCACAAATTCAGCTATTCCAATTTAAAAATGTTATCAAAATCGAAAAATATCGAACTCGGTTTCAAATAAAACTACACAAATTCAGTTCATCCAAGTAGTTATAGTCAATTTCAAGTATATTTACGCAGAGTAACCTCCTAGAACTAAAAATTTCATCAAAATCCAAAGAAATCGAATATAAATACACAAATTCAGCTCCTCTTAACGATAATATTATGAGAATCCATAAACATACAAGACAATTTCAATCGACTTACATAAATTCACCTCCGAGAACTGAATTTTTTAACCAAATCCTAAAAAATAGATGGTAATTTCAACTAAATTTGCACAAATTCAGCTATTCCAATTTAAAAATGTTATCAAAATCGAAAAATATCGAACTCGGTTTCAAATAAAACTACACAAATTCAGTTCATCCAAGTAGTTATAGTCAATTTCAAGTATATTTACGCAGAGTAACCTCCTAGAACTAAAAATTTCATCAAAATCCAAAGAAATCGAATATAAATACACAAATTCAGCTCCTCTTAACGATAATATTATGAGAATCCATAAACATACAAGACAATTTCAATCGACTTACATAAATTCACCTCCGAGAACTGAATTTTTTAACCAAATCCTAAAAAATAGATGGTAATTTCAACTAAATTTGCACAAATTCAGCTATTCCAATTTAAAAATGTTATCAAAATCGAAAAATATCGAACTCGGTTTCAAATAAAACTACACAAATTCAGTTCATCCAAGTAGTTATAGTCAATTTCAAGTATATTTACGCAGAGTAACCTCCTAGAACTAAAAATTTCATCAAAATCCAAAGAAATCGAATATAAATACACAAATTCAGCTCCTCTTAACGATAATATTATGAGAATCCATAAACATACAAGACAATTTCAATCGACTTACATAAATTCACCTCCGAGAACTGAATTTTTTAACCAAATCCTAAAAAATAGATGGTAATTTCAACTAAATTTGCACAAATTCAGCTATTCCAATTTAAAAATGTTATCAAAATCGAAAAATATCGAACTCGGTTTCAAATAAAACTACACAAATTCAGTTCATCCAAGTAGTTATAGTCAATTTCAAGTATATTTACGCAGAGTAACCTCCTAGAACTAAAAATTTCATCAAAATCCAAAGAAATCGAATATAAATACACAAATTCAGCTCCTCTTAACGATAATATTATGAGAATCCATAAACATACAAGACAATTTCAATCGACTTACATAAATTCACCTCCGAGAACTGAATTTTTTAACCAAATCCTAAAAAATAGATGGTAATTTCAACTAAATTTGCACAAATTCAGCTATTCCAATTTAAAAATGTTATCAAAATCGAAAAATATCGAACTCGGTTTCAAATAAAACTACACAAATTCAGTTCATCCAAGTAGTTATAGTCAATTTCAAGTATATTTACGCAGAGTAACCTCCTAGAACTAAAAATTTCATCAAAATCCAAAGAAATCGAATATAAATACACAAATTCAGCTCCTCTTAACGATAATATTATGAGAATCCATAAACATACAAGACAATTTCAATCGACTTACATAAATTCACCTCCGAGAACTGAATTTTTTAACCAAATCCTAAAAAATAGATGGTAATTTCAACTAAATTTGCACAAATTCAGCTATTCCAATTTAAAAATGTTATCAAAATCGAAAAATATCGAACTCGGTTTCAAATAAAACTACACAAATTCAGTTCATCCAAGTAGTTATAGTCAATTTCAAGTATATTTACGCAGAGTAACCTCCTAGAACTAAAAATTTCATCAAAATCCAAAGAAATCGAATATAAATACACAAATTCAGCTCCTCTTAACGATAATATTATGAGAATCCATAAACATACAAGACAATTTCAATCGACTTACATAAATTCACCTCCGAGAACTGAATTTTTTAACCAAATCCTAAAAAATAGATGGTAATTTCAACTAAATTTGCACAAATTCAGCTATTCCAATTTAAAAATGTTATCAAAATCGAAAAATATCGAACTCGGTTTCAAATAAAACTACACAAATTCAGTTCATCCAAGTAGTTATAGTCAATTTCAAGTATATTTACGCAGAGTAACCTCCTAGAACTAAAAATTTCATCAAAATCCAAAGAAATCGAATATAAATACACAAATTCAGCTCCTCTTAACGATAATATTATGAGAATCCATAAACATACAAGACAATTTCAATCGACTTACATAAATTCACCTCCGAGAACTGAATTTTTTAACCAAATCCTAAAAAATAGATGGTAATTTCAACTAAATTTGCACAAATTCAGCTATTCCAATTTAAAAATGTTATCAAAATCGAAAAATATCGAACTCGGTTTCAAATAAAACTACACAAATTCAGTTCATCCAAGTAGTTATAGTCAATTTCAAGTATATTTACGCAGAGTAACCTCCTAGAACTAAAAATTTCATCAAAATCCAAAGAAATCGAATATAAATACACAAATTCAGCTCCTCTTAACGATAATATTATGAGAATCCATAAACATACAAGACAATTTCAATCGACTTACATAAATTCACCTCCGAGAACTGAATTTTTTAACCAAATCCTAAAAAATAGATGGTAATTTCAACTAAATTTGCACAAATTCAGCTATTCCAATTTAAAAATGTTATCAAAATCGAAAAATATCGAACTCGGTTTCAAATAAAACTACACAAATTCAGTTCATCCAAGTAGTTATAGTCAATTTCAAGTATATTTACGCAGAGTAACCTCCTAGAACTAAAAATTTCATCAAAATCCAAAGAAATCGAATATAAATACACAAATTCAGCTCCTCTTAACGATAATATTATGAGAATCCATAAACATACAAGACAATTTCAATCGACTTACATAAATTCACCTCCGAGAACTGAATTTTTTAACCAAATCCTAAAAAATAGATGGTAATTTCAACTAAATTTGCACAAATTCAGCTATTCCAATTTAAAAATGTTATCAAAATCGAAAAATATCGAACTCGGTTTCAAATAAAACTACACAAATTCAGTTCATCCAAGTAGTTATAGTCAATTTCAAGTATATTTACGCAGAGTAACCTCCTAGAACTAAAAATTTCATCAAAATCCAAAGAAATCGAATATAAATACACAAATTCAGCTCCTCTTAACGATAATATTATGAGAATCCATAAACATACAAGACAATTTCAATCGACTTACATAAATTCACCTCCGAGAACTGAATTTTTTAACCAAATCCTAAAAAATAGATGGTAATTTCAACTAAATTTGCACAAATTCAGCTATTCCAATTTAAAAATGTTATCAAAATCGAAAAATATCGAACTCGGTTTCAAATAAAACTACACAAATTCAGTTCATCCAAGTAGTTATAGTCAATTTCAAGTATATTTACGCAGAGTAACCTCCTAGAACTAAAAATTTCATCAAAATCCAAAGAAATCGAATATAAATACACAAATTCAGCTCCTCTTAACGATAATATTATGAGAATCCATAAACATACAAGACAATTTCAATCGACTTACATAAATTCACCTCCGAGAACTGAATTTTTTAACCAAATCCTAAAAAATAGATGGTAATTTCAACTAAATTTGCACAAATTCAGCTATTCCAATTTAAAAATGTTATCAAAATCGAAAAATATCGAACTCGGTTTCAAATAAAACTACACAAATTCAGTTCATCCAAGTAGTTATAGTCAATTTCAAGTATATTTACGCAGAGTAACCTCCTAGAACTAAAAATTTCATCAAAATCCAAAGAAATCGAATATAAATACACAAATTCAGCTCCTCTTAACGATAATATTATGAGAATCCATAAACATACAAGACAATTTCAATCGACTTACATAAATTCACCTCCGAGAACTGAATTTTTTAACCAAATCCTAAAAAATAGATGGTAATTTCAACTAAATTTGCACAAATTCAGCTATTCCAATTTAAAAATGTTATCAAAATCGAAAAATATCGAACTCGGTTTCAAATAAAACTACACAAATTCAGTTCATCCAAGTAGTTATAGTCAATTTCAAGTATATTTACGCAGAGTAACCTCCTAGAACTAAAAATTTCATCAAAATCCAAAGAAATCGAATATAAATACACAAATTCAGCTCCTCTTAACGATAATATTATGAGAATCCATAAACATACAAGACAATTTCAATCGACTTACATAAATTCACCTCCGAGAACTGAATTTTTTAACCAAATCCTAAAAAATAGATGGTAATTTCAACTAAATTTGCACAAATTCAGCTATTCCAATTTAAAAATGTTATCAAAATCGAAAAATATCGAACTCGGTTTCAAATAAAACTACACAAATTCAGTTCATCCAAGTAGTTATAGTCAATTTCAAGTATATTTACGCAGAGTAACCTCCTAGAACTAAAAATTTCATCAAAATCCAAAGAAATCGAATATAAATACACAAATTCAGCTCCTCTTAACGATAATATTATGAGAATCCATAAACATACAAGACAATTTCAATCGACTTACATAAATTCACCTCCGAGAACTGAATTTTTTAACCAAATCCTAAAAAATAGATGGTAATTTCAACTAAATTTGCACAAATTCAGCTATTCCAATTTAAAAATGTTATCAAAATCGAAAAATATCGAACTCGGTTTCAAATAAAACTACACAAATTCAGTTCATCCAAGTAGTTATAGTCAATTTCAAGTATATTTACGCAGAGTAACCTCCTAGAACTAAAAATTTCATCAAAATCCAAAGAAATCGAATATAAATACACAAATTCAGCTCCTCTTAACGATAATATTATGAGAATCCATAAACATACAAGACAATTTCAATCGACTTACATAAATTCACCTCCGAGAACTGAATTTTTTAACCAAATCCTAAAAAATAGATGGTAATTTCAACTAAATTTGCACAAATTCAGCTATTCCAATTTAAAAATGTTATCAAAATCGAAAAATATCGAACTCGGTTTCAAATAAAACTACACAAATTCAGTTCATCCAAGTAGTTATAGTCAATTTCAAGTATATTTACGCAGAGTAACCTCCTAGAACTAAAAATTTCATCAAAATCCAAAGAAATCGAATATAAATACACAAATTCAGCTCCTCTTAACGATAATATTATGAGAATCCATAAACATACAAGACAATTTCAATCGACTTACATAAATTCACCTCCGAGAACTGAATTTTTTAACCAAATCCTAAAAAATAGATCGGTAATTTCAACTAAATTTGCACAAATTCAGCTATTCCAATTTAAAAATGTTATCAAAATCGAAAAATATCGAACTCGGTTTCAAATAAAACTACACAAATTCAGTTCATCCAAGTAGTTATAGTCAATTTCAAGTATATTTACGCAGAGTAACCTCCTAGAACTAAAAATTTCATCAAAATCCAAAGAAATCGAATATAAATACACAAATTCAGCTCCTCTTAACGATAATATTATGAGAATCCATAAACATACAAGACAATTTCAATCGACTTACATAAATTCACCTCCGAGAACTGAATTTTTTAACCAAATCCTAAAAAATAGATGGTAATTTCAACTAAATTTGCACAAATTCAGCTATTCCAATTTAAAAATGTTATCAAAATCGAAAAATATCGAACTCGGTTTCAAATAAAACTACACAAATTCAGTTCATCCAAGTAGTTATAGTCAATTTCAAGTATATTTACGCAGAGTAACCTCCTAGAACTAAAAATTTCATCAAAATCCAAAGAAATCGAATATAAATACACAAATTCAGCTCCTCTTAACGATAATATTATGAGAATCCATAAACATACAACACAATTTCAATCGACTTACATAAATTCACCTCCGAGAACTGAATTATTAACCAAATCCTAAAAAATAGATGGTAATTTCAACTAAATTTGCACAAATTCAGCTATTCCAATTTAAAAATGTTTTCAAAATCGAAAAATATCGAACTCGGTTTCAAATAAAACTACACAAATTCAGTTCATCCAAGTAGTTATAGTCAATTTCAAGTATATTTACGCAGAGTAACCTCCTAGAACTAAAAATTTCATCAAAATCCAAAGAAATCGAATATAAATACACAAATTCAGCTCCTCTTAACGATAATATTATGAGAATCCATAAACATACAAGACAATTTCAATCGACTTACATAAATTCACCTCCGAGAACTGAATTTTTTAACCAAATCCTAAAAAATAGATGGTAATTTCAACTAAATTTGCACAAATTCAGCTATTCCAATTTAAAAATGTTATCAAAATCGAAAAATATCGAACTCGGTTTCAAATAAAACTACACAAATTCAGTTCATCCAAGTAGTTATAGTCAATTTCAAGTATATTTACGCAGAGTAACCTCCTGGAACTAAAAATTTCATCAAAATCCAAAGAAATCGAATATAAATACACAAATTCAGCTCCTCTTAACGATAATATTATGAGAATCCATAAACATACAAGACAATTTCAATCGACTTACATAAATTCACCTCCGAGAACTGAATTTTTTAACCAAATCCTAAAAAATAGATGGTAATTTCAACTAAATTTGCACAAATTCAGCTATTCCAATTTAAAAATGTTATCAAAATCGAAAAATATCGAACTCGGTTTCAAATAAAACTACACAAATTCAGTTCATCCAAGTAGTTATAGTCAATTTCAAGTATATTTACGCAGAGTAACCTCCTAGAACTAAAAATTTCATCAAAATCCAAAGAAATCGAATATAAATACACAAATTCAGCTCCTCTTAACGATAATATTATGAGAATCCATAAACATACAAGACAATTTCAATCGACTTACATAAATTCACCTCCGAGAACTGAATTTTTTAACCAAATCCTAAAAAATAGATGGTAATTTCAACTAAATTTGCACAAATTCAGCTATTCCAATTTAAAAATGTTATCAAAATCGAAAAATATCGAACTCGGTTTCAAATAAAACTACACAAATTCAGTTCATCCAAGTAGTTATAGTCAATTTCAAGTATATTTACGCAGAGTAACCTCCTAGAACTAAAAATTTCATCAAAATCCAAAGAAATCGAATATAAATACACAAATTCAGCTCCTCTTAACGATAATATTATGAGAATCCATAAACATACAAGACAATTTCAATCGACTTACATAAATTCACCTCCGAGAACTGAATTTTTTAACCAAATCCTAAAAAATAGATGGTAATTTCAACTAAATTTGCACAAATTCAGCTATTCCAATTTAAAAATGTTATCAAAATCGAAAAATATCGAACTCGGTTTCAAATAAAACTACACAAATTCAGTTCATCCAAGTAGTTATAGTCAATTTCAAGTATATTTACGCAGAGTAACCTCCTAGAACTAAAAATTTCATCAAAATCCAAAGAAATCGAATATAAATACACAAATTCAGCTCCTCTTAACGATAATATTATGAGAATCCATAAACATACAAGACAATTTCAATCGACTTACATAAATTCACCTCCGAGAACTGAATTTTTTAACCAAATCCTAAAAAATAGATGGTAATTTCAACTAAATTTGCACAAATTCAGCTATTCCAATTTAAAAATGTTATCAAAATCGAAAAATATCGAACTCGGTTTCAAATAAAACTACACAAATTCAGTTCATCCAAGTAGTTATAGTCAATTTCAAGTATATTTACGCAGAGTAACCTCCTAGAACTAAAAATTTCATCAAAATCCAAAGAAATCGAATATAAATACACAAATTCAGCTCCTCTTAACGATAATATTATGAGAATCCATAAACATACAAGACAATTTCAATCGACTTACATAAATTCACCTCCGAGAACTGAATTTTTTAACCAAATCCTAAAAAATAGATGGTAATTTCAACTAAATTTGCACAAATTCAGCTATTCCAATTTAAAAATGTTATCAAAATCGAAAAATATCGAACTCGGTTTCAAATAAAACTACACAAATTCAGTTCATCCAAGTAGTTATAGTCAATTTCAAGTATATTTACGCAGAGTAACCTCCTAGAACTAAAAATTTCATCAAAATCCAAAGAAATCGAATATAAATACACAAATTCAGCTCCTCTTAACGATAATATTATGAGAATCCATAAACATACAAGACAATTTCAATCGACTTACATAAATTCACCTCCGAGAACTGAATTTTTTAACCAAATCCTAAAAAATAGATGGTAATTTCAACTAAATTTGCACAAATTCAGCTATTCCAATTTAAAAATGTTATCAAAATCGAAAAATATCGAACTCGGTTTCAAATAAAACTACACAAATTCAGTTCATCCAAGTAGTTATAGTCAATTTCAAGTATATTTACGCAGAGTAACCTCCTAGAACTAAAAATTTCATCAAAATCCAAAGAAATCGAATATAAATACACAAATTCAGCTCCTCTTAACGATAATATTATGAGAATCCATAAACATACAAGACAATTTCAATCGACTTACATAAATTCACCTCCGAGAACTGAATTTTTTAACCAAATCCTAAAAAATAGATGGTAATTTCAACTAAATTTGCACAAATTCAGCTATTCCAATTTAAAAATGTTATCAAAATCGAAAAATATCGAACTCGGTTTCAAATAAAACTACACAAATTCAGTTCATCCAAGTAGTTATAGTCAATTTCAAGTATATTTACGCAGAGTAACCTCCTAGAACTAAAAATTTCATCAAAATCCAAAGAAATCGAATATAAATACACAAATTCAGCTCCTCTTAACGATAATATTATGAGAATCCATAAACATACAAGACAATTTCAATCGACTTACATAAATTCACCTCCGAGAACTGAATTTTTTAACCAAATCCTAAAAAATAGATGGTAATTTCAACTAAATTTGCACAAATTCAGCTATTCCAATTTAAAAATGTTATCAAAATCGAAAAATATCGAACTCGGTTTCAAATAAAACTACACAAATTCAGTTCATCCAAGTAGTTATAGTCAATTTCAAGTATATTTACGCAGAGTAACCTCCTAGAACTAAAAATTTCATCAAAATCCAAAGAAATCGAATATAAATACACAAATTCAGCTCCTCTTAACGATAATATTATGAGAATCCATAAACATACAAGACAATTTCAATCGACTTACATAAATTCACCTCCGAGAACTGAATTTTTTAACCAAATCCTAAAAAATAGATGGTAATTTCAACTAAATTTGCACAAATTCAGCTATTCCAATTTAAAAATGTTATCAAAATCGAAAAATATCGAACTCGGTTTCAAATAAAACTACACAAATTCAGTTCATCCAAGTAGTTATAGACAATTTCAAGTATATTTACGCAGAGTAACCTCCTAGAACTAAAAATTTCATCAAAATCCAAAGAAATCGAATATAAATACACAAATTCAGCTCCTCTTAACGATAATATTATGAGAATCCATAAACATACAAGACAATTTCAATCGACTTACATAAATTCACCTCCGAGAACTGAATTTTTTAACCAAATCCTAAAAAATAGATGGTAATTTCAACTAAATTTGCACAAATTCAGCTATTCCAATTTAAAAATGTTATCAAAATCGAAAAATATCGAACTCGGTTTCACATAAAACTACACAAATTCAGTTCATCCAAGTAGTTATAGTCAATTTCAAGTATATTTACGCAGAGTAACCTCCTAGAACTAAAAATTTCATCAAAATCCAAAGAAATCGAATATAAATACACAAATTCAGCTCCTCTTAACGATAATATTATGAGAATCCATAAACATACAAGACAATTTCAATCGACTTACATAAATTCACCTCCGAGAACTGAATTTTTTAACCAAATCCTAAAAAATAGATGGTAATTTCAACTAAATTTGCACAAATTCAGCTATTCCAATTTAAAAATGTTATCAAAATCGAAAAATATCGAACTCGGTTTCAAATAAAACTACACAAATTCAGTTCATCCAAGTAGTTATAGTCAATTTCAAGTATATTTACGCAGAGTAACCTCCTAGAACTAAAAATTTCATCAAAATCCAAAGAAATCGAATATAAATACACAAATTCAGCTCCTCTTAACGATAATATTATGAGAATCCATAAACATACAAGACAATTTCAATCGACTTACATAAATTCACCTCCGAGAACTGAATTTTTTAACCAAATCCTAAAAAATAGATGGTAATTTCAACTAAATTTGCACAAATTAAGCTATTCCAATTTAAAAATGTTATCAAAATCGAAAAATATCGAACTCGGTTTCAAATAAAACTACACAAATTCAGTTCATCCAAGTAGTTATAGTCAATTTCAAGTATATTTACGCAGAGTAACCTCCTAGAACTAAAAATTTCATCAAAATCCAAAGAAATCGAATATAAATACACAAATTCAGCTCCTCTTAACGATAATATTATGAGAATCCATAAACATACAAGACAATTTCAATCGACTTACATAAATTCACCTCCGAGAACTGAATTTTTTAACCAAATCCTAAAAAATAGATGGTAATTTCAACTAAATTTGCACAAATTCAGCTATTCCAATTTAAAAATGTTATCAAAATCGAAAAATATCGAACTCGGTTTCAAATAAAACTACACAAATTCAGTTCATCCAAGTAGTTATAGTCAATTTCAAGTATATTTACGCAGAGTAACCTCCTAGAACTAAAAATTTCATCAAAATCCAAAGAAATCGAATATAAATACACAAATTCAGCTCCTCTTAACGATAATATTATGAGAATCCATAAACATACAAGACAATTTCAATCGACTTACATAAATTCACCTCCGAGAACTGAATTTTTTAACCAAATCCTAAAAAATAGATGGTAATTTCAACTAAATTTGCACAAATTCAGCTATTCCAATTTAAAAATGTTATCAAAATCGAAAAATATCGAACTCGGTTTCAAATAAAACTACACAAATTCAGTTCATCCAAGTAGTTATAGTCAATTTCAAGTATATTTACGCAGAGTAACCTCCTAGAACTAAAAATTTCATCAAAATCCAAAGAAATCGAATATAAATACACAAATTCAGCTCCTCTTAACGATAATATTATGAGAATCCATAAACATACAAGACAATTTCAATCGACTTACATAAATTCACCTCCGAGAACTGAATTTTTTAACCAAATCCTAAAAAATAGATGGTAATTTCAACTAAATTTGCACAAATTCAGCTATTCCAATTTAAAAATGTTATCAAAATCGAAAAATATCGAACTCGGTTTCAAATAAAACTACACAAATTCAGTTCATCCAAGTAGTTATAGTCAATTTCAAGTATATTTACGCAGAGTAACCTCCTAGAACTAAAAATTTCATCAAAATCCAAAGAAATCGAATATAAATACACAAATTCAGCTCCTCTTAACGATAATATTATGAGAAACCATAAACATACAAGACAATTTCAATCGACTTACATAAATTCACCTCCGAGAACTGAATTTTTTAACCAAATCCTAAAAAATAGATGGTAATTTCAACTAAATTTGCACAAATTCAGCTATTCCAATTTAAAAATGTTATCAAAATCGAAAAATATCGAACTCGGTTTCAAATAAAACTACACAAATTCAGTTCATCCAAGTAGTTATAGTCAATTTCAAGTATATTTACGCAGAGTAACCTCCTAGAACTAAAAATTTCATCAAAATCCAAAGAAATCGAATATAAATACACAAATTCAGCTCCTCTTAACGATAATATTATGAGAATCCATAAACATACAAGACAATTTCAATCGACTTACATAAATTCACCTCCGAGAACTGAATTTTTTAACCAAATCCTAAAAAATAGATGGTAATTTCAACTAAATTTGCACAAATTCAGCTATTCCAATTTAAAAATATTATCAAAATCGAAAAATATCGAACTCGGTTTCAAATAAAACTACACAAATTCAGTTCATCCAAGTAGTTATAGTCAATTTCAAGTATATTTACGCAGAGTAACCTCCTAGAACTAAAAATTTCATCAAAATCCAAAGAAATCGAATATAAATACACAAATTCAGCTCCTCTTAACGATAATATTATGAGAATCCATAAACATACAAGACAATTTCAATCGACTTACATAAATTCACCTCCGAGAACTGAATTTTTTAACCAAATCCTAAAAAATAGATGGTAATTTCAACTAAATTTGCACAAATTCAGCTATTCCAATTTAAAAATGTTATCAAAATCGAAAAATATCGAACTCGGTTTCAAATAAAACTACACAAATTCAGTTCATCCAAGTAGTTATAGTCAATTTCAAGTATATTTACGCAGAGTAACCTCCTAGAACTAAAAATTTCATCAAAATCCAAAGAAATCGAATATAAATACACAAATTCAGCTCCTCTTAACGATAATATTATGAGAATCCATAAACATACAAGACAATTTCAATCGACTTACATAAATTCACCTCCGAGAACTGAATTTTTTAACCAAATCCTAAAAAATAGATGGTAATTTCAACTAAATTTGCACAAATTCAGCTATTCCAATTTAAAAATGTTATCAAAATCGAAAAATATCGAACTCGGTTTCAAATAAAACTACACAAATTCAGTTCATCCAAGTAGTTATAGTCAATTTCAAGTATATTTACGCAGAGTAACCTCCTAGAACTAAAAATTTCATCAAAATCCAAAGAAATCGAATATAAATACACAAATTCAGCTCCTCTTAACGATAATATTATGAGAATCCATAAACATACAAGACAATTTCAATCGACTTACATAAATTCACCTCCGAGAACTGAATTTTTTAACCAAATCCTAAAAAATAGATGGTAATTTCAACTAAATTTGCACAAATTCAGCTATTCCAATTTAAAAATGTTATCAAAATCGAAAAATATCGAACTCGGTTTCAAATAAAACTACACAAATTCAGTTCATCCAAGTAGTTATAGTCAATTTCAAGTATATTTACGCAGAGTAACCTCCTAGAACTAAAAATTTCATCAAAATCCAAAGAAATCGAATATAAATACACAAATTCAGCTCCTCTTAACGATAATATTATGAGAATCCATAAACATACAAGACAATTTCAATCGACTTACATAAATTCACCTCCGAGAACTGAATTTTTTAACCAAATCCTAAAAAATAGATGGTAATTTCAACTAAATTTGCACAAATTCAGCTATTCCAATTTAAAAATGTTATCAAAATCGAAAAATATCGAACTCGGTTTCAAATAAAACTACACAAATTCAGTTCATCCAAGTAGTTATAGTCAATTTCAAGTATATTTACGCAGAGTAACCTCCTAGAACTAAAAATTTCATCAAAATCCAAAGAAATCGAATATAAATACACAAATTCAGCTCCTCTTAACGATAATATTATGAGAATCCATAAACATACAAGACAATTTCAATCGACTTACATAAATTCACCTCCGAGAACTGAATTTTTTAACCAAATCCTAAAAAATAGATGGTAATTTCAACTAAATTTGCACAAATTCAGCTATTCCAATTCAAAAATGTTATCAAAATCGAAAAATATCGAACTCGGTTTCAAATAAAACTACACAAATTCAGTTCATCCAAGTAGTTATAGTCAATTTCAAGTATATTTACGCAGAGTAACCTCCTAGAACTAAAAATTTCATCAAAATCCAAAGAAATCGAATATAAATACACAAATTCAGCTCCTCTTAACGATAATATTATGAGAATCCATAAACATACAAGACAATTTCAATCGACTTACATAAATTCACCTCCGAGAACTGAATTTTTTAACCAAATCCTAAAAAATAGATGGTAATTTCAACTAAATTTGCACAAATTCAGCTATTCCAATTTAAAAATGTTATCAAAATCGAAAAATATCGAACTCGGTTTCAAATAAAACTACACAAATTCAGTTCATCCAAGTAGTTATAGTCAATTTCAAGTATATTTACGCAGAGTAACCTCCTAGAACTAAAAATTTCATCAAAATCCAAAGAAATCGAATATAAATACACAAATTCAGCTCCTCTTAACGATAATATTATGAGAATCCATAAACATACAAGACAATTTCAATCGACTTACATAAATTCACCTCCGAGAACTGAATTTTTTAACCAAATCCTAAAAAATAGATGGTAATTTCAACTAAATTTGCACAAATTCAGCTATTCCAATTTAAAAATGTTATCAAAATCGAAAAATATCGAACTCGGTTTCAAATAAAACTACACAAATTCAGTTCATCCAAGTAGTTATAGTCAATTTCAAGTATATTTACGCAGAGTAACCTCCTAGAACTAAAAATTTCATCAAAATCCAAAGAAATCGAATATAAATACACAAATTCAGCTCCTCTTAACGATAATATTATGAGAATCCATAAACATACAAGACAATTTCAATCGACTTACATAAATTCACCTCCGAGAACTGAATTTTTTAACCAAATCCTAAAAAATAGATGGTAATTTCAACTAAATTTGCACAAATTCAGCTATTCCAATTTAAAAATGTTATCAAAATCGAAAAATATCGAACTCGGTTTCAAATAAAACTACACAAATTCAGTTCATCCAAGTAGTTATAGTCAATTTCAAGTATATTTACGCAGAGTAACCTCCTAGAACTAAAAATTTCATCAAAATCCAAAGAAATCGAATATAAATACACAAATTCAGCTCCTCTTAACGATAATATTATGAGAATCCATAAACATACAAGACAATTTCAATCGACTTACATAAATTCACCTCCGAGAACTGAATTTTTTAACCAAATCCTAAAAAATAGATGGTAATTTCAACTAAATTTGCACAAATTCAGCTATTCCAATTTAAAAATGTTATCAAAATCGAAAAATATCGAACTCGGTTTCAAATAAAACTACACAAATTCAGTTCATCCAAGTAGTTATAGTCAATTTCAAGTATATTTACGCAGAGTAACCTCCTAGAACTAAAAATTTCATCAAAATCCAAAGAAATCGAATATAAATACACAAATTCAGCTCCTCTTAACGATAATATTATGAGAATCCATAAACATACAAGACAATTTCAATCGACTTACATAAATTCACCTCCGAGAACTGAATTTTTTAACCAAATCCTAAAAAATAGATGGTAATTTCAACTAAATTTGCACAAATTCAGCTATTCCAATTTAAAAATGTTATCAAAATCGAAAAATATCGAACTCGGTTTCAAATAAAACTACACAAATTCAGTTCATCCAAGTAGTTATAGTCAATTTCAAGTATATTTACGCAGAGTAACCTCCTAGAACTAAAAATTTCATCAAAATCCAAAGAAATCGAATATAAATACACAAATTCAGCTCCTCTTAACGATAATATTATGAGAATCCATAAACATACAAGACAATTTCAATCGACTTACATAAATTCACCTCCGAGAACTGAATTTTTTAACCAAATCCTAAAAAATAGATGGTAATTTCAACTAAATTTGCACAAATTCAGCTATTCCAATTTAAAAATGTTATCAAAATCGAAAAATATCGAACTCGGTTTCAAATAAAACTACACAAATTCAGTTCATCCAAGTAGTTATAGTCAATTTCAAGTATATTTACGCAGAGTAACCTCCTAGAACTAAAAATTTCATCAAAATCCAAAGAAATCGAATATAAATACACAAATTCAGCTCCTCTTAACGATAATATTATGAGAATCCATAAACATACAAGACAATTTCAATCGACTTACATAAATTCACCTCCGAGAACTGAATTTTTTAACCAAATCCTAAAAAATAGATGGTAATTTCAACTAAATTTGCACAAATTCAGCTATTCCAATTTAAAAATGTTATCAAAATCGAAAAATATCGAACTCGGTTTCAAATAAAACTACACAAATTCAGTTCATCCAAGTAGTTATAGTCAATTTCAAGTATATTTACGCAGAGTAACCTCCTAGAACTAAAAATTTCATCAAAATCCAAAGAAATCGAATATAAATACACAAATTCAGCTCCTCTTAACGATAATATTATGAGAATCCATAAACATACAAGACAATTTCAATCGACTTACATAAATTCACCTCCGAGAACTGAATTTTTTAACCAAATCCTAAAAAATAGATGGTAATTTCAACTAAATTTGCACAAATTCAGCTATTCCAATTTAAAAATGTTATCAAAATCGAAAAATATCGAACTCGGTTTCAAATAAAACTACACAAATTCAGTTCATCCAAGTAGTTATAGTCAATTTCAAGTATATTTACGCAGAGTAACCTCCTAGAACTAAAAATTTCATCAAAATCCAAAGAAATCGAATATAAATACACAAATTCAGCTCCTCTTAACGATAATATTATGAGAATCCATAAACATACAAGACAATTTCAATCGACTTACATAAATTCACCTCCGAGAACTGAATTTTTTAACCAAATCCTAAAAAATAGATGGTAATTTCAACTAAATTTGCACAAATTCAGCTATTCCAATTTAAAAATGTTATCAAAATCGAAAAATATCGAACTCGGTTTCAAATAAAACTACACAAATTCAGTTCATCCAAGTAGTTATAGTCAATTTCAAGTATATTTACGCAGAGTAACCTCCTAGAACTAAAAATTTCATCAAAATCCAAAGAAATCGAATATAAATACACAAATTCAGCTCCTCTTAACGATAATATTATGAGAATCCATAAACATACAAGACAATTTCAATCGACTTACATAAATTCACCTCCGAGAACTGAATTTTTTAACCAAATCCTAAAAAATAGATGGTAATTTCAACTAAATTTGCACAAATTCAGCTATTCCAATTTAAAAATGTTATCAAAATCGAAAAATATCGAACTCGGTTTCAAATAAAACTACACAAATTCAGTTCATCCAAGTAGTTATAGTCAATTTCAAGTATATTTACGCAGAGTAACCTCCTAGAACTAAAAATTTCATCAAAATCCAAAGAAATCGAATATAAATACACAAATTCAGCTCCTCTTAACGATAATATTATGAGAATCCATAAACATACAAGACAATTTCAATCGACTTACATAAATTCACCTCCGAGAACTGAATTTTTTAACCAAATCCTAAAAAATAGATGGTAATTTCAACTAAATTTGCACAAATTCAGCTATTCCAATTTAAAAATGTTATCAAAATCGAAAAATATCGAACTCGGTTTCAAATAAAACTACACAAATTCAGTTCATCCAAGTAGTTATAGTCAATTTCAAGTATATTTACGCAGAGTAACCTCCTAGAACTAAAAATTTCATCAAAATCCAAAGAAATCGAATATAAATACACAAATTCAGCTCCTCTTAACGATAATATTATGAGAATCCATAAACATACAAGACAATTTCAATCGACTTACATAAATTCACCTCCGAGAACTGAATTTTTTAACCAAATCCTAAAAAATAGATGGTAATTTCAACTAAATTTGCACAAATTCAGCTATTCCAATTTAAAAATGTTATCAAAATCGAAAAATATCGAACTCGGTTTCAAATAAAACTACACAAATTCAGTTCATCCAAGTAGTTATAGTCAATTTCAAGTATATTTACGCAGAGTAACCTCCTAGAACTAAAAATTTCATCAAAATCCAAAGAAATCGAATATAAATACACAAATTCAGCTCCTCTTAACGATAATATTATGAGAATCCATAAACATACAAGACAATTTCAATCGACTTACATAAATTCACCTCCGAGAACTGAATTTTTTAACCAAATCCTAAAAAATAGATGGTAATTTCAACTAAATTTGCACAAATTCAGCTATTCCAATTTAAAAATGTTATCAAAATCGAAAAATATCGAACTCGGTTTCAAATAAAACTACACAAATTCAGTTCATCCAAGTAGTTATAGTCAATTTCAAGTATATTTACGCAGAGTAACCTCCTAGAACTAAAAATTTCATCAAAATCCAAAGAAATCGAATATAAATACACAAATTCAGCTCCTCTTAACGATAATATTATGAGAATCCATAAACATACAAGACAATTTCAATCGACTTACATAAATTCACCTCCGAGAACTGAATTTTTTAACCAAATCCTAAAAAATAGATGGTAATTTCAACTAAATTTGCACAAATTCAGCTATTCCAATTTAAAAATGTTATCAAAATCGAAAAATATCGAACTCGGTTTCAAATAAAACTACACAAATTCAGTTCATCCAAGTAGTTATAGTCAATTTCAAGTATATTTACGCAGAGTAACCTCCTAGAACTAAAAATTTCATCAAAATCCAAAGAAATCGAATATAAATACACAAATTCAGCTCCTCTTAACGATAATATTATGAGAATCCATAAACATACAAGACAATTTCAATCGACTTACATAAATTCACCTCCGAGAACTGAATTTTTTAACCAAATCCTAAAAAATAGATGGTAATTTCAACTAAATTTGCACAAATTCAGCTATTCCAATTTAAAAATGTTATCAAAATCGAAAAATATCGAACTCGGTTTCAAATAAAACTACACAAATTCAGTTCATCCAAGTAGTTATAGTCAATTTCAAGTATATTTACGCAGAGTAACCTCCTAGAACTAAAAATTTCATCAAAATCCAAAGAAATCGAATATAAATACACAAATTCAGCTCCTCTTAACGATAATATTATGAGAATCCATAAACATACAAGACAATTTCAATCGACTTACATAAATTCACCTCCGAGAACTGAATTTTTTAACCAAATCCTAAAAAATAGATGGTAATTTCAACTAAATTTGCACAAATTCAGCTATTCCAATTTAAAAATGTTATCAAAATCGAAAAATATCGAACTCGGTTTCAAATAAAACTACACAAATTCAGTTCATCCAAGTAGTTATAGTCAATTTCAAGTATATTTACGCAGAGTAACCTCCTGGAACTAAAAATTTCATCAAAATCCAAAGAAATCGAATATAAATACACAAATTCAGCTCCTCTTAACGATAATATTATGAGAATCCATAAACATACAAGACAATTTCAATCGACTTACATAAATTCACCTCCGAGAACTGAATTTTTTAACCAAATCCTAAAAAATAGATGGTAATTTCAACTAAATTTGCACAAATTCAGCTATTCCAATTTAAAAATGTTATCAAAATCGAAAAATATCGAACTCGGTTTCAAATAAAACTACACAAATTCAGTTCATCCAAGTAGTTATAGTCAATTTCAAGTATATTTACGCAGAGTAACCTCCTAGAACTAAAAATTTCATCAAAATCCAAAGAAATCGAATATAAATACACAAATTCAGCTCCTCTTAACGATAATATTATGAGAATCCATAAACATACAAGACAATTTCAATCGACTTACATAAATTCACCTCCGAGAACTGAATTTTTTAACCAAATCCTAAAAAATAGATGGTAATTTCAACTAAATTTGCACAAATTCAGCTATTCCAATTTAAAAATGTTATCAAAATCGAAAAATATCGAACTCGGTTTCAAATAAAACTACACAAATTCAGTTCATCCAAGTAGTTATAGTCAATTTCAAGTATATTTACGCAGAGTAACCTCCTAGAACTAAAAATTTCATCAAAATCCAAAGAAATCGAATATAAATACACAAATTCAGCTCCTCTTAACGATAATATTATGAGAATCCATAAACATACAAGACAATTTCAATCGACTTACATAAATTCACCTCCGAGAACTGAATTTTTTAACCAAATCCTAAAAAATAGATGGTAATTTCAACTAAATTTGCACAAATTCAGCTATTCCAATTTAAAAATGTTATCAAAATCGAAAAATATCGAACTCGGTTTCAAATAAAACTACACAAATTCAGTTCATCCAAGTAGTTATAGTCAATTTCAAGTATATTTACGCAGAGTAACCTCCTAGAACTAAAAATTTCATCAAAATCCAAAGAAATCGAATATAAATACACAAATTCAGCTCCTCTTAACGATAATATTATGAGAATCCATAAACATACAAGACAATTTCAATCGACTTACATAAATTCACCTCCGAGAACTGAATTTTTTAACCAAATCCTAAAAAATAGATGGTAATTTCAACTAAATTTGCACAAATTCAGCTATTCCAATTTAAAAATGTTATCAAAATCGAAAAATATCGAACTCGGTTTCAAATAAAACTACACAAATTCAGTTCATCCAAGTAGTTATAGTCAATTTCAAGTATATTTACGCAGAGTAACCTCCTAGAACTAAAAATTTCATCAAAATCCAAAGAAATCGAATATAAATACACAAATTCAGCTCCTCTTAACGATAATATTATGAGAATCCATAAACATACAAGACAATTTCAATCGACTTACATAAATTCACCTCCGAGAACTGAATTTTTTAACCAAATCCTAAAAAATAGATGGTAATTTCAACTAAATTTGCACAAATTCAGCTATTCCAATTTAAAAATGTTATCAAAATCGAAAAATATCGAACTCGGTTTCAAATAAAACTACACAAATTCAGTTCATCCAAGTAGTTATAGTCAATTTCAAGTATATTTACGCAGAGTAACCTCCTAGAACTAAAAATTTCATCAAAATCCAAAGAAATCGAATATAAATACACAAATTCAGCTCCTCTTAACGATAATATTATGAGAATCCATAAACATACAAGACAATTTCAATCGACTTACATAAATTCACCTCCGAGAACTGAATTTTTTAACCAAATCCTAAAAAATAGATGGTAATTTCAACTAAATTTGCACAAATTCAGCTATTCCAATTTAAAAATGTTATCAAAATCGAAAAATATCGAACTCGGTTTCAAATAAAACTACACAAATTCAGTTCATCCAAGTAGTTATAGTCAATTTCAAGTATATTTACGCAGAGTAACCTCCTGGAACTAAAAATTTCATCAAAATCCAAAGAAATCGAATATAAATACACAAATTCAGCTCCTCTTAACGATAATATTATGAGAATCCATAAACATACAAGACAATTTCAATCGACTTACATAAATTCACCTCCGAGAACTGAATTTTTTAACCAAATCCTAAAAAATAGATGGTAATTTCAACTAAATTTGCACAAATTCAGCTATTCCAATTTAAAAATGTTATCAAAATCGAAAAATATCGAACTCGGTTTCAAATAAAACTACACAAATTCAGTTCATCCAAGTAGTTATAGTCAATTTCAAGTATATTTACGCAGAGTAACCTCCTGGAACTAAAAATTTCATCAAAATCCAAAGAAATCGAATATAAATACACAAATTCAGCTCCTCTTAACGATAATATTATGAGAATCCATAAACATACAAGACAATTTCAATCGACTTACATAAATTCACCTCCGAGAACTGAATTTTTTAACCAAATCCTAAAAAATAGATGGTAATTTCAACTAAATTTGCACAAATTCAGCTATTCCAATTTAAAAATGTTATCAAAATCGAAAAATATCGAACTCGGTTTCAAATAAAACTACACAAATTCAGTTCATCCAAGTAGTTATAGTCAATTTCAAGTATATTTACGCAGAGTAACCTCCTAGAACTAAAAATTTCATCAAAATCCAAAGAAATCGAATATAAATACACAAATTCAGCTCCTCTTAACGATAATATTATGAGAATCCATAAACATACAAGACAATTTCAATCGACTTACATAAATTCACCTCCGAGAACTGAATTTTTTAACCAAATCCTAAAAAATAGATGGTAATTTCAACTAAATTTGCACAAATTCAGCTATTCCAATTTAAAAATGTTATCAAAATCGAAAAATATCGAACTCGGTTTCAAATAAAACTACACAAATTCAGTTCATCCAAGTAGTTATAGTCAATTTCAAGTATATTTACGCAGAGTAACCTCCTAGAACTAAAAATTTCATCAAAATCCAAAGAAATCGAATATAAATACACAAATTCAGCTCCTCTTAACGATAATATTATGAGAATCCATAAACATACAAGACAATTTCAATCGACTTACATAAATTCACCTCCGAGAACTGAATTTTTTAACCAAATCCTAAAAAATAGATGGTAATTTCAACTAAATTTGCACAAATTCAGCTATTCCAATTTAAAAATGTTATCAAAATCGAAAAATATCGAACTCGGTTTCAAATAAAACTACACAAATTCAGTTCATCCAAGTAGTTATAGTCAATTTCAAGTATATTTACGCAGAGTAACCTCCTGGAACTAAAAATTTCATCAAAATCCAAAGAAATCGAATATAAATACACAAATTCAGCTCCTCTTAACGATAATATTATGAGAATCCATAAACATACAAGACAATTTCAATCGACTTACATAAATTCACCTCCGAGAACTGAATTTTTTAACCAAATCCTAAAAAATAGATGGTAATTTCAACTAAATTTGCACAAATTCAGCTATTCCAATTTAAAAATGTTATCAAAATCGAAAAATATCGAACTCGGTTTCAAATAAAACTACACAAATTCAGTTCATCCAAGTAGTTATAGTCAATTTCAAGTATATTTACGCAGAGTAACCTCCTAGAACTAAAAATTTCATCAAAATCCAAAGAAATCGAATATAAATACACAAATTCAGCTCCTCTTAACGATAATATTATGAGAATCCATAAACATACAAGACAATTTCAATCGACTTACATAAATTCACCTCCGAGAACTGAATTTTTTAACCAAATCCTAAAAAATAGATGGTAATTTCAACTAAATTTGCACAAATTCAGCTATTCCAATTTAAAAATGTTATCAAAATCGAAAAATATCGAACTCGGTTTCAAATAAAACTACACAAATTCAGTTCATCCAAGTAGTTATAGTCAATTTCAAGTATATTTACGCAGAGTAACCTCCTAGAACTAAAAATTTCATCAAAATCCAAAGAAATCGAATATAAATACACAAATTCAGCTCCTCTTAACGATAATATTATGAGAATCCATAAACATACAAGACAATTTCAATCGACTTACATAAATTCACCTCCGAGAACTGAATTTTTTAACCAAATCCTAAAAAATAGATGGTAATTTCAACTAAATTTGCACAAATTCAGCTATTCCAATTTAAAAATGTTATCAAAATCGAAAAATATCGAACTCGGTTTCAAATAAAACTACACAAATTCAGTTCATCCAAGTAGTTATAGTCAATTTCAAGTATATTTACGCAGAGTAACCTCCTGGAACTAAAAATTTCATCAAAATCCAAAGAAATCGAATATAAATACACAAATTCAGCTCCTCTTAACGATAATATTATGAGAATCCATAAACATACAAGACAATTTCAATCGACTTACATAAATTCACCTCCGAGAACTGAATTTTTTAACCAAATCCTAAAAAATAGATGGTAATTTCAACTAAATTTGCACAAATTCAGCTATTCCAATTTAAAAATGTTATCAAAATCGAAAAATATCGAACTCGGTTTCAAATAAAACTACACAAATTCAGTTCATCCAAGTAGTTATAGTCAATTTCAAGTATATTTACGCAGAGTAACCTCCTAGAACTAAAAATTTCATCAAAATCCAAAGAAATCGAATATAAATACACAAATTCAGCTCCTCTTAACGATAATATTATGAGAATCCATAAACATACAAGACAATTTCAATCGACTTACATAAATTCACCTCCGAGAACTGAATTTTTTAACCAAATCCTAAAAAATAGATGGTAATTTCAACTAAATTTGCACAAATTCAGCTATTCCAATTTAAAAATGTTATCAAAATCGAAAAATATCGAACTCGGTTTCAAATAAAACTACACAAATTCAGTTCATCCAAGTAGTTATAGTCAATTTCAAGTATATTTACGCAGAGTAACCTCCTAGAACTAAAAATTTCATCAAAATCCAAAGAAATCGAATATAAATACACAAATTCAGCTCCTCTTAACGATAATATTATGAGAATCCATAAACATACAAGACAATTTCAATCGACTTACATAAATTCACCTCCGAGAACTGAATTTTTTAACCAAATCCTAAAAAATAGATGGTAATTTCAACTAAATTTGCACAAATTCAGCTATTCCAATTTAAAAATGTTATCAAAATCGAAAAATATCGAACTCGGTTTCAAATAAAACTACACAAATTCAGTTCATCCAAGTAGTTATAGTCAATTTCAAGTATATTTACGCAGAGTAACCTCCTGGAACTAAAAATTTCATCAAAATCCAAAGAAATCGAATATAAATACACAAATTCAGCTCCTCTTAACGATAATATTATGAGAATCCATAAACATACAAGACAATTTCAATCGACTTACATAAATTCACCTCCGAGAACTGAATTTTTTAACCAAATCCTAAAAAATAGATGGTAATTTCAACTAAATTTGCACAAATTCAGCTATTCCAATTTAAAAATGTTATCAAAATCGAAAAATATCGAACTCGGTTTCAAATAAAACTACACAAATTCAGTTCATCCAAGTAGTTATAGTCAATTTCAAGTATATTTACGCAGAGTAACCTCCTAGAACTAAAAATTTCATCAAAATCCAAAGAAATCGAATATAAATACACAAATTCAGCTCCTCTTAACGATAATATTATGAGAATCCATAAACATACAAGACAATTTCAATCGACTTACATAAATTCACCTCCGAGAACTGAATTTTTTAACCAAATCCTAAAAAATAGATGGTAATTTCAACTAAATTTGCACAAATTCAGCTATTCCAATTTAAAAATGTTATCAAAATCGAAAAATATCGAACTCGGTTTCAAATAAAACTACACAAATTCAGTTCATCCAAGTAGTTATAGTCAATTTCAAGTATATTTACGCAGAGTAACCTCCTAGAACTAAAAATTTCATCAAAATCCAAAGAAATCGAATATAAATACACAAATTCAGCTCCTCTTAACGATAATATTATGAGAATCCATAAACATACAAGACAATTTCAATCGACTTACATAAATTCACCTCCGAGAACTGAATTTTTTAACCAAATCCTAAAAAATAGATGGTAATTTCAACTAAATTTGCACAAATTCAGCTATTCCAATTTAAAAATGTTATCAAAATCGAAAAATATCGAACTCGGTTTCAAATAAAACTACACAAATTCAGTTCATCCAAGTAGTTATAGTCAATTTCAAGTATATTTACGCAGAGTAACCTCCTAGAACTAAAAATTTCATCAAAATCCAAAGAAATCGAATATAAATACACAAATTCAGCTCCTCTTAACGATAATATTATGAGAATCCATAAACATACAAGACAATTTCAATCGACTTACATAAATTCACCTCCGAGAACTGAATTTTTTAACCAAATCCTAAAAAATAGATGGTAATTTCAACTAAATTTGCACAAATTCAGCTATTCCAATTTAAAAATGTTATCAAAATCGAAAAATATCGAACTCGGTTTCAAATAAAACTACACAAATTCAGTTCATCCAAGTAGTTATAGTCAATTTCAAGTATATTTACGCAGAGTAACCTCCTAGAACTAAAAATTTCATCAAAATCCAAAGAAATCGAATATAAATACACAAATTCAGCTCCTCTTAACGATAATATTATGAGAATCCATAAACATACAAGACAATTTCAATCGACTTACATAAATTCACCTCCGAGAACTGAATTTTTTAACCAAATCCTAAAAAATAGATGGTAATTTCAACTAAATTTGCACAAATTCAGCTATTCCAATTTAAAAATGTTATCAAAATCGAAAAATATCGAACTCGGTTTCAAATAAAACTACACAAATTCAGTTCATCCAAGTAGTTATAGTCAATTTCAAGTATATTTACGCAGAGTAACCTCCTGGAACTAAAAATTTCATCAAAATCCAAAGAAATCGAATATAAATACACAAATTCAGCTCCTCTTAACGATAATATTATGAGAATCCATAAACATACAAGACAATTTCAATCGACTTACATAAATTCACCTCCGAGAACTGAATTTTTTAACCAAATCCTAAAAAATAGATGGTAATTTCAACTAAATTTGCACAAATTCAGCTATTCCAATTTAAAAATGTTATCAAAATCGAAAAATATCGAACTCGGTTTCAAATAAAACTACACAAATTCAGTTCATCCAAGTAGTTATAGTCAATTTCAAGTATATTTACGCAGAGTAACCTCCTAGAACTAAAAATTTCATCAAAATCCAAAGAAATCGAATATAAATACACAAATTCAGCTCCTCTTAACGATAATATTATGAGAATCCATAAACATACAAGACAATTTCAATCGACTTACATAAATTCACCTCCGAGAACTGAATTTTTTAACCAAATCCTAAAAAATAGATGGTAATTTCAACTAAATTTGCACAAATTCAGCTATTCCAATTTAAAAAT
Source organism: Andrena flavipes (assembly GCA_963971345.1). NCBI lineage: Eukaryota > Metazoa > Arthropoda > Insecta > Hymenoptera > Andrenidae > Andrena > Andrena flavipes. The sequence continues at coordinate 30,832,241 of OZ020479.1, forward strand.
GTTTTCAAAATCGAAAAATATCGAACTCGGTTTCAAATAAAACTACACAAATTCAGTTCATCCAAGTAGTTATAGTCAATTTCAAGTATATTTACGCAGAGTAACCTCCTAGAACTAAAAATTTCATCAAAATCCAAAGAAATCGAATATAAATACACAAATTCAGCTCCTCTTAACGATAATATTATGAGAATCCATAAACATACAAGACAATTTCAATCGACTTACATAAATTCACCTCCGAGAACTGAATTTTTTAACCAAATCCTAAAAAATAGATGGTAATTTCAACTAAATTTGCACAAATTCAGCTATTCCAATTTAAAAATGTTATCAAAATCGAAAAATATCGAACTCGGTTTCAAATAAAACTACACAAATTCAGTTCATCCAAGTAGTTATAGTCAATTTCAAGTATATTTACGCAGAGTAACCTCCTGGAACTAAAAATTTCATCAAAATCCAAAGAAATCGAATATAAATACACAAATTCAGCTCCTCTTAACGATAATATTATGAGAATCCATAAACATACAAGACAATTTCAATCGACTTACATAAATTCACCTCCGAGAACTGAATTTTTTAACCAAATCCTAAAAAATAGATGGTAATTTCAACTAAATTTGCACAAATTCAGCTATTCCAATTTAAAAATGTTATCAAAATCGAAAAATATCGAACTCGGTTTCAAATAAAACTACACAAATTCAGTTCATCCAAGTAGTTATAGTCAATTTCAAGTATATTTACGCAGAGTAACCTCCTGGAACTAAAAATTTCATCAAAATCCAAAGAAATCGAATATAAATACACAAATTCAGCTCCTCTTAACGATAATATTATGAGAATCCATAAACATACAAGACAATTTCAATCGACTTACATAAATTCACCTCCGAGAACTGAATTTTTTAACCAAATCCTAAAAAATAGATGGTAATTTCAACTAAATTTGCACAAATTCAGCTATTCCAATTTAAAAATGTTATCAAAATCGAAAAATATCGAACTCGGTTTCAAATAAAACTACACAAATTCAGTTCATCCAAGTAGTTATAGTCAATTTCAAGTATATTTACGCAGAGTAACCTCCTAGAACTAAAAATTTCATCAAAATCCAAAGAAATCGAATATAAATACACAAATTCAGCTCCTCTTAACGATAATATTATGAGAATCCATAAACATACAAGACAATTTCAATCGACTTACATAAATTCACCTCCGAGAACTGAATTTTTTAACCAAATCCTAAAAAATAGATGGTAATTTCAACTAAATTTGCACAAATTCAGCTATTCCAATTTAAAAATGTTATCAAAATCGAAAAATATCGAACTCGGTTTCAAATAAAACTACACAAATTCAGTTCATCCAAGTAGTTATAGTCAATTTCAAGTATATTTACGCAGAGTAACCTCCTGGAACTAAAAATTTCATCAAAATCCAAAGAAATCGAATATAAATACACAAATTCAGCTCCTCTTAACGATAATATTATGAGAATCCATAAACATACAAGACAATTTCAATCGACTTACATAAATTCACCTCCGAGAACTGAATTTTTTAACCAAATCCTAAAAAATAGATGGTAATTTCAACTAAATTTGCACAAATTCAGCTATTCCAATTTAAAAATGTTATCAAAATCGAAAAATATCGAACTCGGTTTCAAATAAAACTACACAAATTCAGTTCATCCAAGTAGTTATAGTCAATTTCAAGTATATTTACGCAGAGTAACCTCCTAGAACTAAAAATTTCATCAAAATCCAAAGAAATCGAATATAAATACACAAATTCAGCTCCTCTTAACGATAATATTATGAGAATCCATAAACATACAAGACAATTTCAATCGACTTACATAAATTCACCTCCGAGAACTGAATTTTTTAACCAAATCCTAAAAAATAGATGGTAATTTCAACTAAATTTGCACAAATTCAGCTATTCCAATTTAAAAATGTTATCAAAATCGAAAAATATCGAACTCGGTTTCAAATAAAACTACACAAATTCAGTTCATCCAAGTAGTTATAGTCAATTTCAAGTATATTTACGCAGAGTAACCTCCTGGAACTAAAAATTTCATCAAAATCCAAAGAAATCGAATATAAATACACAAATTCAGCTCCTCTTAACGATAATATTATGAGAATCCATAAACATACAAGACAATTTCAATCGACTTACATAAATTCACCTCCGAGAACTGAATTTTTTAACCAAATCCTAAAAAATAGATGGTAATTTCAACTAAATTTGCACAAATTCAGCTATTCCAATTTAAAAATGTTATCAAAATCGAAAAATATCGAACTCGGTTTCAAATAAAACTACACAAATTCAGTTCATCCAAGTAGTTATAGTCAATTTCAAGTATATTTACGCAGAGTAACCTCCTAGAACTAAAAATTTCATCAAAATCCAAAGAAATCGAATATAAATACACAAATTCAGCTCCTCTTAACGATAATATTATGAGAATCCATAAACATACAAGACAATTTCAATCGACTTACATAAATTCACCTCCGAGAACTGAATTTTTTAACCAAATCCTAAAAAATAGATGGTAATTTCAACTAAATTTGCACAAATTCAGCTATTCCAATTTAAAAATGTTATCAAAATCGAAAAATATCGAACTCGGTTTCAAATAAAACTACACAAATTCAGTTCATCCAAGTAGTTATAGTCAATTTCAAGTATATTTACGCAGAGTAACCTCCTAGAACTAAAAATTTCATCAAAATCCAAAGAAATCGAATATAAATACACAAATTCAGCTCCTCTTAACGATAATATTATGAGAATCCATAAACATACAAGACAATTTCAATCGACTTACATAAATTCACCTCCGAGAACTGAATTTTTTAACCAAATCCTAAAAAATAGATGGTAATTTCAACTAAATTTGCACAAATTCAGCTATTCCAATTTAAAAATGTTATCAAAATCGAAAAATATCGAACTCGGTTTCAAATAAAACTACACAAATTCAGTTCATCCAAGTAGTTATAGTCAATTTCAAGTATATTTACGCAGAGTAACCTCCTGGAACTAAAAATTTCATCAAAATCCAAAGAAATCGAATATAAATACACAAATTCAGCTCCTCTTAACGATAATATTATGAGAATCCATAAACATACAAGACAATTTCAATCGACTTACATAAATTCACCTCCGAGAACTGAATTTTTTAACCAAATCCTAAAAAATAGATGGTAATTTCAACTAAATTTGCACAAATTCAGCTATTCCAATTTAAAAATGTTATCAAAATCGAAAAATATCGAACTCGGTTTCAAATAAAACTACACAAATTCAGTTCATCCAAGTAGTTATAGTCAATTTCAAGTATATTTACGCAGAGTAACCTCCTAGAACTAAAAATTTCATCAAAATCCAAAGAAATCGAATATAAATACACAAATTCAGCTCCTCTTAACGATAATATTATGAGAATCCATAAACATACAAGACAATTTCAATCGACTTACATAAATTCACCTCCGAGAACTGAATTTTTTAACCAAATCCTAAAAAATAGATGGTAATTTCAACTAAATTTGCACAAATTCAGCTATTCCAATTTAAAAATGTTATCAAAATCGAAAAATATCGAACTCGGTTTCAAATAAAACTACACAAATTCAGTTCATCCAAGTAGTTATAGTCAATTTCAAGTATATTTACGCAGAGTAACCTCCTAGAACTAAAAATTTCATCAAAATCCAAAGAAATCGAATATAAATACACAAATTCAGCTCCTCTTAACGATAATATTATGAGAATCCATAAACATACAAGACAATTTCAATCGACTTACATAAATTCACCTCCGAGAACTGAATTTTTTAACCAAATCCTAAAAAATAGATGGTAATTTCAACTAAATTTGCACAAATTCAGCTATTCCAATTTAAAAATGTTATCAAAATCGAAAAATATCGAACTCGGTTTCAAATAAAACTACACAAATTCAGTTCATCCAAGTAGTTATAGTCAATTTCAAGTATATTTACGCAGAGTAACCTCCTAGAACTAAAAATTTCATCAAAATCCAAAGAAATCGAATATAAATACACAAATTCAGCTCCTCTTAACGATAATATTATGAGAATCCATAAACATACAAGACAATTTCAATCGACTTACATAAATTCACCTCCGAGAACTGAATTTTTTAACCAAATCCTAAAAAATAGATGGTAATTTCAACTAAATTTGCACAAATTCAGCTATTCCAATTTAAAAATGTTATCAAAATCGAAAAATATCGAACTCGGTTTCAAATAAAACTACACAAATTCAGTTCATCCAAGTAGTTATAGTCAATTTCAAGTATATTTACGCAGAGTAACCTCCTAGAACTAAAAATTTCATCAAAATCCAAAGAAATCGAATATAAATACACAAATTCAGCTCCTCTTAACGATAATATTATGAGAATCCATAAACATACAAGACAATTTCAATCGACTTACATAAATTCACCTCCGAGAACTGAATTTTTTAACCAAATCCTAAAAAATAGATGGTAATTTCAACTAAATTTGCACAAATTCAGCTATTCCAATTTAAAAATGTTATCAAAATCGAAAAATATCGAACTCGGTTTCAAATAAAACTACACAAATTCAGTTCATCCAAGTAGTTATAGTCAATTTCAAGTATATTTACGCAGAGTAACCTCCTGGAACTAAAAATTTCATCAAAATCCAAAGAAATCGAATATAAATACACAAATTCAGCTCCTCTTAACGATAATATTATGAGAATCCATAAACATACAAGACAATTTCAATCGACTTACATAAATTCACCTCCGAGAACTGAATTTTTTAACCAAATCCTAAAAAATAGATGGTAATTTCAACTAAATTTGCACAAATTCAGCTATTCCAATTTAAAAATGTTATCAAAATCGAAAAATATCGAACTCGGTTTCAAATAAAACTACACAAATTCAGTTCATCCAAGTAGTTATAGTCAATTTCAAGTATATTTACGCAGAGTAACCTCCTAGAACTAAAAATTTCATCAAAATCCAAAGAAATCGAATATAAATACACAAATTCAGCTCCTCTTAACGATAATATTATGAGAATCCATAAACATACAAGACAATTTCAATCGACTTACATAAATTCACCTCCGAGAACTGAATTTTTTAACCAAATCCTAAAAAATAGATGGTAATTTCAACTAAATTTGCACAAATTCAGCTATTCCAATTTAAAAATGTTTTCAAAATCGAAAAATATCGAACTCGGTTTCAAATAAAACTACACAAATTCAGTTCATCCAAGTAGTTATAGTCAATTTCAAGTATATTTACGCAGAGTAACCTCCTAGAACTAAAAATTTCATCAAAATCCAAAGAAATCGAATATAAATACACAAATTCAGCTCCTCTTAACGATAATATTATGAGAATCCATAAACATACAAGACAATTTCAATCGACTTACATAAATTCACCTCCGAGAACTGAATTTTTTAACCAAATCCTAAAAAATAGATGGTAATTTCAACTAAATTTGCACAAATTCAGCTATTCCAATTTAAAAATGTTATCAAAATCGAAAAATATCGAACTCGGTTTCAAATAAAACTACACAAATTCAGTTCATCCAAGTAGTTATAGTCAATTTCAAGTATATTTACGCAGAGTAACCTCCTGGAACTAAAAATTTCATCAAAATCCAAAGAAATCGAATATAAATACACAAATTCAGCTCCTCTTAACGATAATATTATGAGAATCCATAAACATACAAGACAATTTCAATCGACTTACATAAATTCACCTCCGAGAACTGAATTTTTTAACCAAATCCTAAAAAATAGATGGTAATTTCAACTAAATTTGCACAAATTCAGCTATTCCAATTTAAAAATGTTATCAAAATCGAAAAATATCGAACTCGGTTTCAAATAAAACTACACAAATTCAGTTCATCCAAGTAGTTATAGTCAATTTCAAGTATATTTACGCAGAGTAACCTCCTAGAACTAAAAATTTCATCAAAATCCAAAGAAATCGAATATAAATACACAAATTCAGCTCCTCTTAACGATAATATTATGAGAATCCATAAACATACAAGACAATTTCAATCGACTTACATAAATTCACCTCCGAGAACTGAATTTTTTAACCAAATCCTAAAAAATAGATGGTAATTTCAACTAAATTTGCACAAATTCAGCTATTCCAATTTAAAAATGTTATCAAAATCGAAAAATATCGAACTCGGTTTCAAATAAAACTACACAAATTCAGTTCATCCAAGTAGTTATAGTCAATTTCAAGTATATTTACGCAGAGTAACCTCCTAGAACTAAAAATTTCATCAAAATCCAAAGAAATCGAATATAAATACACAAATTCAGCTCCTCTTAACGATAATATTATGAGAATCCATAAACATACAAGACAATTTCAATCGACTTACATAAATTCACCTCCGAGAACTGAATTTTTTAACCAAATCCTAAAAAATAGATGGTAATTTCAACTAAATTTGCACAAATTCAGCTATTCCAATTTAAAAATGTTATCAAAATCGAAAAATATCGAACTCGGTTTCAAATAAAACTACACAAATTCAGTTCATCCAAGTAGTTATAGTCAATTTCAAGTATATTTACGCAGAGTAACCTCCTGGAACTAAAAATTTCATCAAAATCCAAAGAAATCGAATATAAATACACAAATTCAGCTCCTCTTAACGATAATATTATGAGAATCCATAAACATACAAGACAATTTCAATCGACTTACATAAATTCACCTCCGAGAACTGAATTTTTTAACCAAATCCTAAAAAATAGATGGTAATTTCAACTAAATTTGCACAAATTCAGCTATTCCAATTTAAAAATGTTATCAAAATCGAAAAATATCGAACTCGGTTTCAAATAAAACTACACAAATTCAGTTCATCCAAGTAGTTATAGTCAATTTCAAGTATATTTACGCAGAGTAACCTCCTAGAACTAAAAATTTCATCAAAATCCAAAGAAATCGAATATAAATACACAAATTCAGCTCCTCTTAACGATAATATTATGAGAATCCATAAACATACAAGACTATTTCAATCGACTTACATAAATTCACCTCCGAGAACTGAATTTTTTAACCAAATCCTAAAAAATAGATGGTAATTTCAACTAAATTTGCACAAATTCAGCTATTCCAATTTAAAAATGTTATCAAAATCGAAAAATATCGAACTCGGTTTCAAATAAAACTACACAAATTCAGTTCATCCAAGTAGTTATAGTCAATTTCAAGTATATTTACGCAGAGTAACCTCCTAGAACTAAAAATTTCATCAAAATCCAAAGAAATCGAATATAAATACACAAATTCAGCTCCTCTTAACGATAATATTATGAGAATCCATAAACATACAAGACAATTTCAATCGACTTACATAAATTCACCTCCGAGAACTGAATTTTTTAACCAAATCCTAAAAAATAGATGGTAATTTCAACTAAATTTGCACAAATTCAGCTATTCCAATTTAAAAATGTTATCAAAATCGAAAAATATCGAACTCGGTTTCAAATAAAACTACACAAATTCAGTTCATCCAAGTAGTTATAGTCAATTTCAAGTATATTTACGCAGAGTAACCTCCTAGAACTAAAAATTTCATCAAAATCCAAAGAAATCGAATATAAATACACAAATTCAGCTCCTCTTAACGATAATATTATGAGAATCCATAAACATACAAGACAATTTCAATCGACTTACATAAATTCACCTCCGAGAACTGAATTTTTTAACCAAATCCTAAAAAATAGATGGTAATTTCAACTAAATTTGCACAAATTCAGCTATTCCAATTTAAAAATGTTATCAAAATCGAAAAATATCGAACTCGGTTTCAAATAAAACTACACAAATTCAGTTCATCCAAGTAGTTATAGTCAATTTCAAGTATATTTACGCAGAGTAACCTCCTAGAACTAAAAATTTCATCAAAATCCAAAGAAATCGAATATAAATACACAAATTCAGCTCCTCTTAACGATAATATTATGAGAATCCATAAACATACAAGACAATTTCAATCGACTTACATAAATTCACCTCCGAGAACTGAATTTTTTAACCAAATCCTAAAAAATAGATGGTAATTTCAACTAAATTTGCACAAATTCAGCTATTCCAATTTAAAAATGTTATCAAAATCGAAAAATATCGAACTCGGTTTCAAATAAAACTACACAAATTCAGTTCATCCAAGTAGTTATAGTCAATTTCAAGTATATTTACGCAGAGTAACCTCCTGGAACTAAAAATTTCATCAAAATCCAAAGAAATCGAATATAAATACACAAATTCAGCTCCTCTTAACGATAATATTATGAGAATCCATAAACATACAAGACAATTTCAATCGACTTACATAAATTCACCTCCGAGAACTGAATTTTTTAACCAAATCCTAAAAAATAGATGGTAATTTCAACTAAATTTGCACAAATTCAGCTATTCCAATTTAAAAATGTTATCAAAATCGAAAAATATCGAACTCGGTTTCAAATAAAACTACACAAATTCAGTTCATCCAAGTAGTTATAGTCAATTTCAAGTATATTTACGCAGAGTAACCTCCTAGAACTAAAAATTTCATCAAAATCCAAAGAAATCGAATATAAATACACAAATTCAGCTCCTCTTAACGATAATATTATGAGAATCCATAAACATACAAGACAATTTCAATCGACTTACATAAATTCACCTCCGAGAACTGAATTTTTTAACCAAATCCTAAAAAATAGATGGTAATTTCAACTAAATTTGCACAAATTCAGCTATTCCAATTTAAAAATGTTATCAAAATCGAAAAATATCGAACTCGGTTTCAAATAAAACTACACAAATTCAGTTCATCCAAGTAGTTATAGTCAATTTCAAGTATATTTACGCAGAGTAACCTCCTAGAACTAAAAATTTCATCAAAATCCAAAGAAATCGAATATAAATACACAAATTCAGCTCCTCTTAACGATAATATTATGAGAATCCATAAACATACAAGACAATTTCAATCGACTTACATAAATTCACCTCCGAGAACTGAATTTTTTAACCAAATCCTAAAAAATAGATGGTAATTTCAACTAAATTTGCACAAATTCAGCTATTCCAATTTAAAAATGTTATCAAAATCGAAAAATATCGAACTCGGTTTCAAATAAAACTACACAAATTCAGTTCATCCAAGTAGTTATAGTCAATTTCAAGTATATTTACGCAGAGTAACCTCCTGGAACTAAAAATTTCATCAAAATCCAAAGAAATCGAATATAAATACACAAATTCAGCTCCTCTTAACGATAATATTATGAGAATCCATAAACATACAAGACAATTTCAATCGACTTACATAAATTCACCTCCGAGAACTGAATTTTTTAACCAAATCCTAAAAAATAGATGGTAATTTCAACTAAATTTGCACAAATTCAGCTATTCCAATTTAAAAATGTTATCAAAATCGAAAAATATCGAACTCGGTTTCAAATAAAACTACACAAATTCAGTTCATCCAAGTAGTTATAGTCAATTTCAAGTATATTTACGCAGAGTAACCTCCTAGAACTAAAAATTTCATCAAAATCCAAAGAAATCGAATATAAATACACAAATTCAGCTCCTCTTAACGATAATATTATGAGAATCCATAAACATACAAGACAATTTCAATCGACTTACATAAATTCACCTCCGAGAACTGAATTTTTTAACCAAATCCTAAAAAATAGATGGTAATTTCAACTAAATTTGCACAAATTCAGCTATTCCAATTTAAAAATGTTATCAAAATCGAAAAATATCGAACTCGGTTTCAAATAAAACTACACAAATTCAGTTCATCCAAGTAGTTATAGTCAATTTCAAGTATATTTACGCAGAGTAACCTCCTAGAACTAAAAATTTCATCAAAATCCAAAGAAATCGAATATAAATACACAAATTCAGCTCCTCTTAACGATAATATTATGAGAATCCATAAACATACAAGACAATTTCAATCGACTTACATAAATTCACCTCCGAGAACTGAATTTTTTAACCAAATCCTAAAAAATAGATGGTAATTTCAACTAAATTTGCACAAATTCAGCTATTCCAATTTAAAAATGTTATCAAAATCGAAAAATATCGAACTCGGTTTCAAATAAAACTACACAAATTCAGTTCATCCAAGTAGTTATAGTCAATTTCAAGTATATTTACGCAGAGTAACCTCCTAGAACTAAAAATTTCATCAAAATCCAAAGAAATCGAATATAAATACACAAATTCAGCTCCTCTTAACGATAATATTATGAGAATCCATAAACATACAAGACAATTTCAATCGACTTACATAAATTCACCTCCGAGAACTGAATTTTTTAACCAAATCCTAAAAAATAGATGGTAATTTCAACTAAATTTGCACAAATTCAGCTATTCCAATTTAAAAATGTTATCAAAATCGAAAAATATCGAACTCGGTTTCAAATAAAACTACACAAATTCAGTTCATCCAAGTAGTTATAGTCAATTTCAAGTATATTTACGCAGAGTAACCTCCTAGAACTAAAAATTTCATCAAAATCCAAAGAAATCGAATATAAATACACAAATTCAGCTCCTCTTAACGATAATATTATGAGAATCCATAAACATACAAGACAATTTCAATCGACTTACATAAATTCACCTCCGAGAACTGAATTTTTTAACCAAATCCTAAAAAATAGATGGTAATTTCAACTAAATTTGCACAAATTCAGCTATTCCAATTTAAAAATGTTATCAAAATCGAAAAATATCGAACTCGGTTTCAAATAAAACTACACAAATTCAGTTCATCCAAGTAGTTATAGTCAATTTCAAGTATATTTACGCAGAGTAACCTCCTAGAACTAAAAATTTCATCAAAATCCAAAGAAATCGAATATAAATACACAAATTCAGCTCCTCTTAACGATAATATTATGAGAATCCATAAACATACAAGACAATTTCAATCGACTTACATAAATTCACCTCCGAGAACTGAATTTTTTAACCAAATCCTAAAAAATAGATGGTAATTTCAACTAAATTTGCACAAATTCAGCTATTCCAATTTAAAAATGTTATCAAAATCGAAAAATATCGAACTCGGTTTCAAATAAAACTACACAAATTCAGTTCATCCAAGTAGTTATAGTCAATTTCAAGTATATTTACGCAGAGTAACCTCCTAGAACTAAAAATTTCATCAAAATCCAAAGAAATCGAATATAAATACACAAATTCAGCTCCTCTTAACGATAATATTATGAGAATCCATAAACATACAAGACAATTTCAATCGACTTACATAAATTCACCTCCGAGAACTGAATTTTTTAACCAAATCCTAAAAAATAGATGGTAATTTCAACTAAATTTGCACAAATTCAGCTATTCCAATTTAAAAATGTTATCAAAATCGAAAAATATCGAACTCGGTTTCAAATAAAACTACACAAATTCAGTTCATCCAAGTAGTTATAGTCAATTTCAAGTATATTTACGCAGAGTAACCTCCTAGAACTAAAAATTTCATCAAAATCCAAAGAAATCGAATATAAATACACAAATTCAGCTCCTCTTAACGATAATATTATGAGAATCCATAAACATACAAGACAATTTCAATCGACTTACATAAATTCACCTCCGAGAACTGAATTTTTTAACCAAATCCTAAAAAATAGATGGTAATTTCAACTAAATTTGCACAAATTCAGCTATTCCAATTTAAAAATGTTATCAAAATCGAAAAATATCGAACTCGGTTTCAAATAAAACTACACAAATTCAGTTCATCCAAGTAGTTATAGTCAATTTCAAGTATATTTACGCAGAGTAACCTCCTGGAACTAAAAATTTCATCAAAATCCAAAGAAATCGAATATAAATACACAAATTCAGCTCCTCTTAACGATAATATTATGAGAATCCATAAACATACAAGACAATTTCAATCGACTTACATAAATTCACCTCCGAGAACTGAATTTTTTAACCAAATCCTAAAAAATAGATGGTAATTTCAACTAAATTTGCACAAATTCAGCTATTCCAATTTAAAAATGTTATCAAAATCGAAAAATATCGAACTCGGTTTCAAATAAAACTACACAAATTCAGTTCATCCAAGTAGTTATAGTCAATTTCAAGTATATTTACGCAGAGTAACCTCCTAGAACTAAAAATTTCATCAAAATCCAAAGAAATCGAATATAAATACACAAATTCAGCTCCTCTTAACGATAATATTATGAGAATCCATAAACATACAAGACAATTTCAATCGACTTACATAAATTCACCTCCGAGAACTGAATTTTTTAACCAAATCCTAAAAAATAGATGGTAATTTCAACTAAATTTGCACAAATTCAGCTATTCCAATTTAAAAATGTTATCAAAATCGAAAAATATCGAACTCGGTTTCAAATAAAACTACACAAATTCAGTTCATCCAAGTAGTTATAGTCAATTTCAAGTATATTTACGCAGAGTAACCTCCTAGAACTAAAAATTTCATCAAAATCCAAAGAAATCGAATATAAATACACAAATTCAGCTCCTCTTAACGATAATATTATGAGAATCCATAAACATACAAGACAATTTCAATCGACTTACATAAATTCACCTCCGAGAACTGAATTTTTTAACCAAATCCTAAAAAATAGATGGTAATTTCAACTAAATTTGCACAAATTCAGCTATTCCAATTTAAAAATGTTATCAAAATCGAAAAATATCGAACTCGGTTTCAAATAAAACTACACAAATTCAGTTCATCCAAGTAGTTATAGTCAATTTCAAGTATATTTACGCAGAGTAACCTCCTGGAACTAAAAATTTCATCAAAATCCAAAGAAATCGAATATAAATACACAAATTCAGCTCCTCTTAACGATAATATTATGAGAATCCATAAACATACAAGACAATTTCAATCGACTTACATAAATTCACCTCCGAGAACTGAATTTTTTAACCAAATCCTAAAAAATAGATGGTAATTTCAACTAAATTTGCACAAATTCAGCTATTCCAATTTAAAAATGTTATCAAAATCGAAAAATATCGAACTCGGTTTCAAATAAAACTACACAAATTCAGTTCATCCAAGTAGTTATAGTCAATTTCAAGTATATTTACGCAGAGTAACCTCCTAGAACTAAAAATTTCATCAAAATCCAAAGAAATCGAATATAAATACACAAATTCAGCTCCTCTTAACGATAATATTATGAGAATCCATAAACATACAAGACAATTTCAATCGACTTACATAAATTCACCTCCGAGAACTGAATTTTTTAACCAAATCCTAAAAAATAGATGGTAATTTCAACTAAATTTGCACAAATTCAGCTATTCCAATTTAAAAATGTTATCAAAATCGAAAAATATCGAACTCGGTTTCAAATAAAACTACACAAATTCAGTTCATCCAAGTAGTTATAGTCAATTTCAAGTATATTTACGCAGAGTAACCTCCTAGAACTAAAAATTTCATCAAAATCCAAAGAAATCGAATATAAATACACAAATTCAGCTCCTCTTAACGATAATATTATGAGAATCCATAAACATACAAGACAATTTCAATCGACTTACATAAATTCACCTCCGAGAACTGAATTTTTTAACCAAATCCTAAAAAATAGATGGTAATTTCAACTAAATTTGCACAAATTCAGCTATTCCAATTTAAAAATGTTATCAAAATCGAAAAATATCGAACTCGGTTTCAAATAAAACTACACAAATTCAGTTCATCCAAGTAGTTATAGTCAATTTCAAGTATATTTACGCAGAGTAACCTCCTAGAACTAAAAATTTCATCAAAATCCAAAGAAATCGAATATAAATACACAAATTCAGCTCCTCTTAACGATAATATTATGAGAATCCATAAACATACAAGACAATTTCAATCGACTTACATAAATTCACCTCCGAGAACTGAATTTTTTAACCAAATCCTAAAAAATAGATGGTAATTTCAACTAAATTTGCACAAATTCAGCTATTCCAATTTAAAAATGTTATCAAAATCGAAAAATATCGAACTCGGTTTCAAATAAAACTACACAAATTCAGTTCATCCAAGTAGTTATAGTCAATTTCAAGTATATTTACGCAGAGTAACCTCCTAGAACTAAAAATTTCATCAAAATCCAAAGAAATCGAATATAAATACACAAATTCAGCTCCTCTTAACGATAATATTATGAGAATCCATAAACATACAAGACAATTTCAATCGACTTACATAAATTCACCTCCGAGAACTGAATTTTTTAACCAAATCCTAAAAAATAGATGGTAATTTCAACTAAATTTGCACAAATTCAGCTATTCCAATTTAAAAATGTTATCAAAATCGAAAAATATCGAACTCGGTTTCAAATAAAACTACACAAATTCAGTTCATCCAAGTAGTTATAGTCAATTTCAAGTATATTTACGCAGAGTAACCTCCTAGAACTAAAAATTTCATCAAAATCCAAAGAAATCGAATATAAATACACAAATTCAGCTCCTCTTAACGATAATATTATGAGAATCCATAAACATACAAGACAATTTCAATCGACTTACATAAATTCACCTCCGAGAACTGAATTTTTTAACCAAATCCTAAAAAATAGATGGTAATTTCAACTAAATTTGCACAAATTCAGCTATTCCAATTTAAAAATGTTATCAAAATCGAAAAATATCGAACTCGGTTTCAAATAAAACTACACAAATTCAGTTCATCCAAGTAGTTATAGTCAATTTCAAGTATATTTACGCAGAGTAACCTCCTAGAACTAAAAATTTCATCAAAATCCAAAGAAATCGAATATAAATACACAAATTCAGCTCCTCTTAACGATAATATTATGAGAATCCATAAACATACAAGACAATTTCAATCGACTTACATAAATTCACCTCCGAGAACTGAATTTTTTAACCAAATCCTAAAAAATAGATGGTAATTTCAACTAAATTTGCACAAATTCAGCTATTCCAATTTAAAAATGTTATCAAAATCGAAAAATATCGAACTCGGTTTCAAATAAAACTACACAAATTCAGTTCATCCAAGTAGTTATAGTCAATTTCAAGTATATTTACGCAGAGTAACCTCCTAGAACTAAAAATTTCATCAAAATCCAAAGAAATCGAATATAAATACACAAATTCAGCTCCTCTTAACGATAATATTATGAGAATCCATAAACATACAAGACAATTTCAATCGACTTACATAAATTCACCTCCGAGAACTGAATTTTTTAACCAAATCCTAAAAAATAGATGGTAATTTCAACTAAATTTGCACAAATTCAGCTATTCCAATTTAAAAATGTTATCAAAATCGAAAAATATCGAACTCGGTTTCAAATAAAACTACACAAATTCAGTTCATCCAAGTAGTTATAGTCAATTTCAAGTATATTTACGCAGAGTAACCTCCTAGAACTAAAAATTTCATCAAAATCCAAAGAAATCGAATATAAATACACAAATTCAGCTCCTCTTAACGATAATATTATGAGAATCCATAAACATACAAGACAATTTCAATCGACTTACATAAATTCACCTCCGAGAACTGAATTTTTTAACCAAATCCTAAAAAATAGATGGTAATTTCAACTAAATTTGCACAAATTCAGCTATTCCAATTTAAAAATGTTATCAAAATCGAAAAATATCGAACTCGGTTTCAAATAAAACTACACAAATTCAGTTCATCCAAGTAGTTATAGTCAATTTCAAGTATATTTACGCAGAGTAACCTCCTAGAACTAAAAATTTCATCAAAATCCAAAGAAATCGAATATAAATACACAAATTCAGCTCCTCTTAACGATAATATTATGAGAATCCATAAACATACAAGACAATTTCAATCGACTTACATAAATTCACCTCCGAGAACTGAATTTTTTAACCAAATCCTAAAAAATAGATGGTAATTTCAACTAAATTTGCACAAATTCAGCTATTCCAATTTAAAAATGTTATCAAAATCGAAAAATATCGAACTCGGTTTCAAATAAAACTACACAAATTCAGTTCATCCAAGTAGTTATAGTCAATTTCAAGTATATTTACGCAGAGTAACCTCCTAGAACTAAAAATTTCATCAAAATCCAAAGAAATCGAATATAAATACACAAATTCAGCTCCTCTTAACGATAATATTATGAGAATCCATAAACATACAAGACAATTTCAATCGACTTACATAAATTCACCTCCGAGAACTGAATTTTTTAACCAAATCCTAAAAAATAGATGGTAATTTCAACTAAATTTGCACAAATTCAGCTATTCCAATTTAAAAATGTTATCAAAATCGAAAAATATCGAACTCGGTTTCAAATAAAACTACACAAATTCAGTTCATCCAAGTAGTTATAGTCAATTTCAAGTATATTTACGCAGAGTAACCTCCTGGAACTAAAAATTTCATCAAAATCCAAAGAAATCGAATATAAATACACAAATTCAGCTCCTCTTAACGATAATATTATGAGAATCCATAAACATACAAGACAATTTCAATCGACTTACATAAATTCACCTCCGAGAACTGAATTTTTTAACCAAATCCTAAAAAATAGATGGTAATTTCAACTAAATTTGCACAAATTCAGCTATTCCAATTTAAAAATGTTATCAAAATCGAAAAATATCGAACTCGGTTTCAAATAAAACTACACAAATTCAGTTCATCCAAGTAGTTATAGTCAATTTCAAGTATATTTACGCACTTGGTGTCCTCCTATCCCCGTAAAGGGGAGCGGGGGACTAGGGTGAGCACCGACCGAGCGCGTCTCCAGGTGGCGGATAGGAGAACGGCCGGGGTGTGGAGTTGCCCCTCGCTTGCCCGGGATGGTTCACTTCGCGGTGGCCAGGCCGGGACGGGGGAGGGGTGGCGACGCACCCCGGCTAGCAGGAGCTATAAGCTGACCCTGGGGCCTAAAAACCTCATAGGGAAGGCGAAGGCCCTGTCGCGGACCAGCTCCCTTGGGGGGTGATGGCGGCCCCCCCATTGTAATAGCCCGGCCACAGCGTGGTGTGTAGTGTAGTGTGTAGGTGTGCGTGAATGGGTTTGAGTGGTGGGTGTATGTCTGTGGGTGGTGGGTGTGTGAGCGTGTGAGAGAGTGGGTGCTGTGGCCGTTTAGGGGGAGGGCTTTAGCCCTGGGTTAGGACCTAGCGGCGTCAGGGGGTCCCTCCGACAATGGGGTCGGCAGTGCCGCGGGCGGCCATAACACCAGGGCCGTCGTGTGGGTGAAATCCGCTGGGCGGTGGGGTCGTCGCCCCTAAGACACACATGGTTTGATGAAAACAACTAGCCTGGCCTCGGATGACAAACAGGCGGTTGGAGGCATTAGGCCGTCCCCCCTCTCTCGCCCCGTCGGCAGCGAGGAGGGAGGAAGAATTCAGTCCGACGACACCGAGCTGATGCGGCGGGCCGGTGCCACCGGGGCGACAGCCCCGGAAAATGCAACAGCTGCAGACCATGGCGAAACAAAGGACACGGATTGGACAAACAGGGGGGTGGGAACGAGCAAGGGAGGCCCGGGACCACCACCTGGATCGAAGGAGGGGGAGGAGGGGACGTTGGAGGAGATCCTCTACGGGACTCTCCCCCAGGACGAAGCGGAGGCGGTCCTCCGACCGAGGAACGAGGACCTGGGACCGTTCCTGATCCCCGAGACGCCATCTCCGGTGAGTAAGGGGATTAGTAGGACGGGACAATTGGGTGGGGGATGTAGGGATACTCCCCAGACCAAGGGTGCCGGGGGGGGACTGGCCGACATCTTCAGGGGGAAGGCGCTGGCCAGGACACCCCCCTCGAAGGAGAGCACGGGCCCCCAGGGGGACGAAACGGGGGAGCTTGCGGGGACCAGTGGGATGGGGACCCCGAGCGAGCTGACGGGTCCCTCCACCAAAAAGGCCGCCGAGAAGAAGGAGGGCAGGTCTTGCTCGGCCTCGAGAGTGGTGGGATCCACGCTGAAGGGGTGGGGGCTAGGCCCCAGCGAAATGCGGGAGGGGGAGCCGAGGAACCCCACAAAGCTCGGGGGCGAGCCCCTGCTGCAACAACAGGGTGGTGCAGCAAGGGGGCCCGGTATACAGGGGGGGGGGGTGAGGCGACCCCTGGGGAGGGAGCGCGCCGTCTGGCGGAGGTGGCAAACCTGCTGGGGGCCGTCATCCGCGACTGCGCGAAGGCGACCGCGGAGTACAGCGACAGAAAGGCGTCGTCGAAGGTCGTCTCGGCGAACAAGGTTGTCGCCCTGATCACGAAGGTGATCGGGAGATGCGAGAGGGCGGCAACCGCAGTCGCGGATGCTATCGCGGACGGCGAGATTGGGAGGGGGACGGAGGTGCCGCCTCCCCCCGCACCACCGGCGAGGCCCACGAGGGACGCGGGGACGCAGCACTCTCCCCCGCCATGCGTAGGCGGCAAGGGGAAGTTCCCTCACCCCCAGGTCACCCCACTTAAGGGTAAGCCCGGGGGTAAGGGAGGAGAAAATCCAGCGAGGGGGAAGGATGGAGGCCAGGGAGGATCGAAGAGGGCCAGGGACTCCCCTGCATCCCCGCAGGAGGGGAGCAAGAAGAGGGCCTGCGAGGAGGTGGGGACCCCAGTGGGGGCTACGGATCCGGAGCGCACAGCCACGCCGCTGGGGCAATGTAACCCGGCCCAGACCCCCCGCGGGTCCGACGGGTCACCGTCATCGAGGCCTGGCGCTGGCGCCGGAGCCGGGGCGGGGAAGAAGACGCCGAGGACGAAAGGGCAGGCGAGGAGGGATAGGAAGGAGCAGAGGAGGAAGGACCTCCTGGCCCAGAGACCCCCCGCGGGACCCCAGATGCCCACCCAGGGGGAGCCGGGGAAGGGATCGCCCCCACCGCATTGGCCACTACTGCAGCCTACCATGCAGGACGTGCAGCTGCAGTGGTGGTCAAAATGGCCCACATTAGGGCAGGCGCACGGCGTGCCTGGGGATCCCGGGGACCCCCAGGTCCAACAGCTGCAGGCGCTCGGGGCCTGGCAGCAGCAGTTGCAGCAACAACAGCAACTGCAACTGCAGCTGCAACAACAACAGCAACAGCAGGAGTGGCGAGTCCAGCCACCCAGGCGGCAGAAGGGGCCCCAGGGCCCACAGGGGGGTCGGGGAGGGGCGTCCGGGACGCCGAACCCTAAAAATCCCCCGAAAGAACAGGGGCAGGCGGGTCGTAAGATCCCCCCGAAGCCCCCGCCTCCGGTGAGGAAACGACCGGAGGCGGTGTTGGTGAAGGTCCCCCCCACAGCAACCTACTTGGACACGTACAAGTTGTTGCTGTCCAAGGGGAGGGAGACCCTCGATGGGGTTAGGGGGGTGAAAAAGACCCAGCAGGGCCACATCCTCCTCGAGGTGGAGAAGGGGGCCAGCGTGGAAGCCTTGACGCAGGCCATTAAGGAGAAAATTGGGGTGGGGTTGGATTGTACCCCACTCCAAAATAGAGTGTCCCTGGAGGTTAGGGATCTGGATCCCACGGTCGAGGGCCCGGAGGTTCTCCGAGACCTAGGGGACGCCCTTAAGGTGGACCCGGGGGACCTCCGGCTCAAGATGTTGAGACTCGGCCCTAGGGGCACCCAAGCAGCCGTGGTCGAGGTTCCCCTGAACCTCCTTAAGAACCTCGGGGAGGGAGGGGCCCGCTTCAGGTCGGGCCTGTCCTGGGCGAAGGCCAGGGTTCTCCCAAGAAACACGAGGTGCTATAGATGCCACCTGATCGGGCATATGGCCAGGGACTGCGGGGCAGTCAAGGAGGGGAGCGAGCTCTGCAGGAGGTGCGGGGCGTCAGATCACCTGATTGCCAAATGCCCCAACCCTCCTAGGTGCGCCGTGTGCCTCAAGGACGGGCGGAAGGGCCCAGGTACGGCGCACGTGACGGCATCGCTCGCTTGCCCGTTCAACAGGCCGCCCAGAGGAGTTGTGCCCAGGACGGAGCCCAAGGGTCGAGGGGGAACCAGGACCGGGAATGGCCCTTAAAGTTGTCCAGATCAACCTGAATAGGAGTCGCCTAGCCCAGGACCTCATGGAGCACTCGATGTCTCAGCTCTCGGTGGATGTGGTGATCATCTCCGAGCCGTATCGCCAGTTGAACTACTGGTTCAACGATGCGGCCGGAGATGCCTCCATTTGGGTGACGGGCTTCAACGGCCACTTCCCAACGATGGCACGCCCCGTAGTGGCAGACGGGGTGGTTGCTGTCAGTTGGGAAGGTAAAGTGCTGTTGAGCTGCTACTGTTCACCCAAAACCAAACTGGAGGAGTTTGGAGTATACCTGAACACCATCGAGGGCATCATTGCGGAGACGAGGTCCTCGGGCATGGGCGTGCTCCTGGCAGGCGACTGGAACGCCAGATCCCCGGCCTGGGGGGGTACCCGGCTGGATAGGAAGGGGACGGCGATCCTCGACCTACTGGCCGGGCTAGGCCTGGCCCCGGTAAAGATCCCGGAGAGGTACAGGTTCACCTTCGAGAGGAACGGCAGGAGATCATTCATCGACATCCTGTCCGCGGACCGTGCGACAGCCAGAGGTATAAAGAGCGAGGTCCTCGGTCAAGACTCGTTCTCCGACCATAGATACGTCCTCCATACCATCAGGAGGACAAGGTCTGTGGTCGGGGCGCCCGCCTGGCAGCCATACTCCACGAGGGATATGGACGCTGCCGAGGTGGTGGCGCACTTCGGGCTGTTGCACGGACGGCGGGATGTCGGGGGCGAAGGTGAGCCTGGCCCTCCGGGGGAACCGAGGGCGGACAGGCTACAGAGAACTCTCGAAGCGACTTGTAGGGAAGTGTTGCCCAAGAAGTCCCTCCCCCGCGGTACCCGCAAGCCCAATGGGTGGTGGTGCAGCGAGGTGGCCGTGGCACGGGCGGCCTCTCTGAAGGCGAGGCGCAGGGTTAAGAAGCGGAGGAGGAGGGGCGGCCCGGAGGCGGAGGAGGCACGGGTTGCCTACTCCGTGGCTCGGAGAGGGGTGCAGGTCGCCATTTGGAGGGCCAAGGAGGCTCTATGGCGGGGCATGTGTGACCAGGTCGACCTGGACCCCTGGGGGAGGCCGTACAAGGCGGTCATGTCGAAACTCGGTGGGCGACCACCGAGGATGGTAATGACCCCGGCTCAGGTCGGGAGAGTCTTAGACAGCCTCTTTGTCACGGTACCTCCCCCCTCCCTCCCCCATCCCCCCCACCGTGGGGATGCCCCTGAGGACGGGGCCCTGAGGGCTTTGTTGACGGCCTCTGAGGTGGACGTGGAGATGGTCGAGGAGGCCACATCCCGCCTCAAGCCGAACAAAGCCCCGGGCCTGGACGCGATTCCCGCTGAGGTTGCGGTCGCGGTGTCGAGGGCGTTTCGGCAGGAGCTTGCGGAGGCGATCCGCGACACCCTAAGGAGGGGATCAATCCCCGCGGCGTGGAAAAGGGCTCGGGTGGTGCTTGTCCCCAAGCCTGGCAAGCAGCCCACCGAGCCCGGCGCATACCGTCCGATTAGCGTACTCCCAGCACTGAGTAAAGTGTGGGAGTACGCTGTCAAGGAGCTGATGGAGAGGCAGATCGGCCGGGACCCCTTCTCCCCGAACCAGTTCGGTTTTAGGAGAGGGGTCGGGACAGTGGAGGCCGTCAGGGAGGTCATGGCGTTTGCCGAGGGCTGTGTGGCCACCACCAAGCGGAGGCTCTGCGTGATGGTGCTGATCGACGTACGTAACGCGTTCAACGCCATCCGCTGGGAGACCATCATGCGGGAACTCGCGGTAAGGCGCGTGCACCCAGCGGTCAGGAGAGTCCTGCGAGACTATTTCTCCGACCGCTATATCACGGTGCACACGCAGGACGGCGAGGTCACGACCCGAGTCTGCGCGGGGGTACCTCAGGGCTCGGTCCTAGGCCCTTTCCTGTGGAACCTCGTATACGACGGGGTTCTTAAGACCATTGGTCCCGGGCGTTTTGTCAAGGCCATCGCTTATGCCGACGACCTGGCTGTCATGTTCTCAGCTAGGGACGTGACCCAGGTCGAGGCGATGATGGCCGAAACGCTCGGGAGGGTTAGGGCCTGGTTCGATTCCACCGGCCTGGAGATGGCCTCGGACAAAACCGAGGTCATCGTCTTGGCGGGACTCCGCGCGGACAAAGGTAGGGAATTCCCGGTGATGGGATCGATGGTGGCGGCCACGCGGTCGGCCAAGTACCTGGGGGTCACGCTGGACTGCCGTCGGAGGTTTAAGACGCACCTCGACGGGGCGGTCATCAGGGCCGACAAGGTGGTCGGAGCCCTGTCGGCGCTGCTCCCAAACGTTGGGGGTCCCTCGATCGCTTCGAGGCGACTATACTATAACGTTTGGGAGTCAGTGCTGACGTATGCCGCCCCGGCGTGGGCGTCGGCCTTGGAGGTGGGAGTAAACCTCACCTCCATCCGACGGGCCCAGCGATCTGCCCTCATCAGGACATCGGCGGCCTATCGGACGGTGTCGCGGCAGGCACTCTGTGTCCTCGCGGGGAGGATGCCGCTGGAGACCAAGGTGGCCATGTGGAGGGAAGTCCACGACTGGAGGACGCGGGATAGGGCGAACCCGGCCCTAATGCGGGACCCAAAGGCGCAAAGGGCAAAGCAGGCGCAGAACAGGCGCATTGCCCTGGCCTCCGCCATGGTCAAGTGGCAGGAGGCATGGGACGGGATGGGCCCCACGTATTGGACGTGGAGGCTGGTGCCTGACGTCCGGACGTTCGCGGTGGGAGCTGGGCTGGCGCGACAGCCAGATTACTGGCTAACCCAGCTCCTGACCGGACATGGGTCCTTCGGGGCCTTCAGGAGGAGAATCGGGAAGGCCCCTACTGGGGCGTGCGAGGAGTGCGGGGCGGCGTGGGATGACGCCGAGCACGTCCTCACGGCATGCCCGGTGTTCGACGAAGAGCGCCGGGTATTGGCCGAGGCCCTGGGGGCCCCGTTGGACCCCAGTACATTGGTCCGCCTCGCTATGGGGGCGGACAGCAAGTGGGAGCAGCTCCGGACCTTTGCATCCACTGTCATGGGTGCAAAGGCTCGGAGAGAGGCCCTGGCGGAGAAAGCCGCGAGGGAAGCCTGGGCGGCGGCGGCCAAGCAAGAGGCCCAGAGGAGGGCCCTGGAAAGAAAGAGAAGGGCCCTGAAGCGAAAGAGGGGTGGGGCGGGCCAAGGGGTTAGACCCCCCCCTAGTAAAAGGGTGAGGAGGCTGGTTCCTCCTCCCCCCCAATAAAGGCGGGTCGATACGGGGCGTGTTTATTTATCTATCCCGTAGACGTAAGGTGGGCGGCGCGTAAATTATCCCGTTGTTTTTTGTTTGGGTGAATGGATGTATCGCGTATTTATTCCGGCTTGAGTGGGTATGAATGCTGCGAGTGTACGTCTGGGTGCGTGAATTTTGTGCATATTTGTTTTTTATCTATTTATCTATTTATTTAGGTAAGTAAGTATTTATTAAATTGTACATAGGAGGCGTGGTCTGCACCGTTACGGACGCTGTGGTGGTAGTACTGTCTCGAAGTTCCCACCTCAGCGGGGTAGACACGAGAGAGGCGGACTTAGAGAGGGGGTTTTTAGTGGGTATCCCACCATTAGGGTGGCGAGTCCCACATAACCCCGGTATCCGTACCGGGGTATGCATAAAGCATTTTCCCCCTCTATAAAAAAAAAAAAAAAAAAAAAAAAAAAGTATATTTACGCAGAGTAACCTCCTAGAACTAAAAATTTCATCAAAATCCAAAGAAATCGAATATAAATACACAAATTCAGCTCCTCTTAACGATAATATTATGAGAATCCATAAACATACAAGACAATTTCAATCGACTTACATAAATTCACCTCCGAGAACTGAATTTTTTAACCAAATCCTAAAAAATAGATGGTAATTTCAACTAAATTTGCACAAATTCAGCTATTCCAATTTAAAAATGTTATCAAAATCGAAAAATATCGAACTCGGTTTCAAATAAAACTACACAAATTCAGTTCATCCAAGTAGTTATAGTCAATTTCAAGTATATTTACGCAGAGTAACCTCCTAGAACTAAAAATTTCATCAAAATCCAAAGAAATCGAATATAAATACACAAATTCAGCTCCTCTTAACGATAATATTATGAGAATCCATAAACATACAAGACAATTTCAATCGACTTACATAAATTCACCTCCGAGAACTGAATTTTTTAACCAAATCCTAAAAAATAGATGGTAATTTCAACTAAATTTGCACAAATTCAGCTATTCCAATTTAAAAATGTTATCAAAATCGAAAAATATCGAACTCGGTTTCAAATAAAACTACACAAATTCAGTTCATCCAAGTAGTTATAGTCAATTTCAAGTATATTTACGCAGAGTAACCTCCTAGAACTAAAAATTTCATCAAAATCCAAAGAAATCGAATATAAATACACAAATTCAGCTCCTCTTAACGATAATATTATGAGAATCCATAAACATACAAGACAATTTCAATCGACTTACATAAATTCACCTCCGAGAACTGAATTTTTTAACCAAATCCTAAAAAATAGATGGTAATTTCAACTAAATTTGCACAAATTCAGCTATTCCAATTTAAAAATGTTATCAAAATCGAAAAATATCGAACTCGGTTTCAAATAAAACTACACAAATTCAGTTCATCCAAGTAGTTATAGTCAATTTCAAGTATATTTACGCAGAGTAACCTCCTAGAACTAAAAATTTCATCAAAATCCAAAGAAATCGAATATAAATACACAAATTCAGCTCCTCTTAACGATAATATTATGAGAATCCATAAACATACAAGACAATTTCAATCGACTTACATAAATTCACCTCCGAGAACTGAATTTTTTAACCAAATCCTAAAAAATAGACGGTAATTTCAACTAAATTTGCACAAATTCAGCTATTCCAATTTAAAAATGTTATCAAAATCGAAAAATATCGAACTCGGTTTCAAATAAAACTACACAAATTCAGTTCATCCAAGTAGTTATAGTCAATTTCAAGTATATTTACGCAGAGTAACCTCCTAGAACTAAAAATTTCATCAAAATCCAAAGAAATCGAATATAAATACACAAATTCAGCTCCTCTTAACGATAATATTATGAGAATCCATAAACATACAAGACAATTTCAATCGACTTACATAAATTCACCTCCGAGAACTGAATTTTTTAACCAAATCCTAAAAAATAGATGGTAATTTCAACTAAATTTGCACAAATTCAGCTATTCCAATTTAAAAATGTTATCAAAATCGAAAAATATCGAACTCGGTTTCAAATAAAACTACACAAATTCAGTTCATCCAAGTAGTTATAGTCAATTTCAAGTATATTTACGCAGAGTAACCTCCTAGAACTAAAAATTTCATCAAAATCCAAAGAAATCGAATATAAATACACAAATTCAGCTCCTCTTAACGATAATATTATGAGAATCCATAAACATACAAGACAATTTCAATCGACTTACATAAATTCACCTCCCAGAACTGAATTTTTTAACCAAATCCTAAAAAATAGATGGTAATTTCAACTAAATTTGCACAAATTCAGCTATTCCAATTTAAAAATGTTATCAAAATCGAAAAATATCGAACTCGGTTTCAAATAAAACTACACAAATTCAGTTCATCCAAGTAGTTATAGTCAATTTCAAGTATATTTACGCAGAGTAACCTCCTAGAACTAAAAATTTCATCAAAATCCAAAGAAATCGAATATAAATACACAAATTCAGCTCCTCTTAACGATAATATTATGAGAATCCATAAACATACAAGACAATTTCAATCGACTTACATAAATTCACCTCCGAGAACTGAATTTTTTAACCAAATCCTAAAAAATAGATGGTAATTTCAACTAAATTTGCACAAATTCAGCTATTCCAATTTAAAAATGTTATCAAAATCGAAAAATATCGAACTCGGTTTCAAATAAAACTACACAAATTCAGTTCATCCAAGTAGTTATAGTCAATTTCAAGTATATTTACGCAGAGTAACCTCCTAGAACTAAAAATTTCATCAAAATCCAAAGAAATCGAATATAAATACACAAATTCAGCTCCTCTTAACGATAATATTATGAGAATCCATAAACATACAAGACAATTTCAATCGACTTACATAAATTCACCTCCGAGAACTGAATTTTTTAACCAAATCCTAAAAAATAGATGGTAATTTCAACTAAATTTGCACAAATTCAGCTATTCCAATTTAAAAATGTTATCAAAATCGAAAAATATCGAACTCGGTTTCAAATAAAACTACACAAATTCAGTTCATCCAAGTAGTTATAGTCAATTTCAAGTATATTTACGCAGAGTAACCTCCTAGAACTAAAAATTTCATCAAAATCCAAAGAAATCGAATATAAATACACAAATTCAGCTCCTCTTAACGATAATATTATGAGAATCCATAAACATACAAGACAATTTCAATCGACTTACATAAATTCACCTCCGAGAACTGAATTTTTTAACCAAATCCTAAAAAATAGATGGTAATTTCAACTAAATTTGCACAAATTCAGCTATTCCAATTTAAAAATGTTATCAAAATCGAAAAATATCGAACTCGGTTTCAAATAAAACTACACAAATTCAGTTCATCCAAGTAGTTATAGTCAATTTCAAGTATATTTACGCAGAGTAACCTCCTAGAACTAAAAATTTCATCAAAATCCAAAGAAATCGAATATAAATACACAAATTCAGCTCCTCTTAACGATAATATTATGAGAATCCATAAACATACAAGACAATTTCAATCGACTTACATAAATTCACCTCCGAGAACTGAATTTTTTAACCAAATCCTAAAAAATAGATGGTAATTTCAACTAAATTTGCACAAATTCAGCTATTCCAATTTAAAAATGTTATCAAAATCGAAAAATATCGAACTCGGTTTCAAATAAAACTACACAAATTCAGTTCATCCAAGTAGTTATAGTCAATTTCAAGTATATTTACGCAGAGTAACCTCCTAGAACTAAAAATTTCATCAAAATCCAAAGAAATCGAATATAAATACACAAATTCAGCTCCTCTTAACGATAATATTATGAGAATCCATAAACATACAAGACAATTTCAATCGACTTACATAAATTCACCTCCGAGAACTGAATTTTTTAACCAAATCCTAAAAAATAGATGGTAATTTCAACTAAATTTGCACAAATTCAGCTATTCCAATTTAAAAATGTTATCAAAATCGAAAAATATCGAACTCGGTTTCAAATAAAACTACACAAATTCAGTTCATCCAAGTAGTTATAGTCAATTTCAAGTATATTTACGCAGAGTAACCTCCTAGAACTAAAAATTTCATCAAAA
The DNA here is from genome assembly GCA_963971345.1 of Andrena flavipes. Taxonomy (NCBI): domain Eukaryota; kingdom Metazoa; phylum Arthropoda; class Insecta; order Hymenoptera; family Andrenidae; genus Andrena; species Andrena flavipes. Next base: position 30,859,742 of record OZ020479.1, read on the forward strand.
TCCAAAGAAATCGAATATAAATACACAAATTCAGCTCCTCTTAACGATAATATTATGAGAATCCATAAACATACAAGACAATTTCAATCGACTTACATAAATTCACCTCCGAGAACTGAATTTTTTAACCAAATCCTAAAAAATAGATGGTAATTTCAACTAAATTTGCACAAATTCAGCTATTCCAATTTAAAAATGTTATCAAAATCGAAAAATATCGAACTCGGTTTCAAATAAAACTACACAAATTCAGTTCATCCAAGTAGTTATAGTCAATTTCAAGTATATTTACGCAGAGTAACCTCCTAGAACTAAAAATTTCATCAAAATCCAAAGAAATCGAATATAAATACACAAATTCAGCTCCTCTTAACGATAATATTATGAGAATCCATAAACATACAAGACAATTTCAATCGACTTACATAAATTCACCTCCGAGAACTGAATTTTTTAACCAAATCCTAAAAAATAGATGGTAATTTCAACTAAATTTGCACAAATTCAGCTATTCCAATTTAAAAATGTTATCAAAATCGAAAAATATCGAACTCGGTTTCAAATAAAACTACACAAATTCAGTTCATCCAAGTAGTTATAGTCAATTTCAAGTATATTTACGCAGAGTAACCTCCTAGAACTAAAAATTTCATCAAAATCCAAAGAAATCGAATATAAATACACAAATTCAGCTCCTCTTAACGATAATATTATGAGAATCCATAAACATACAAGACAATTTCAATCGACTTACATAAATTCACCTCCGAGAACTGAATTTTTTAACCAAATCCTAAAAAATAGATGGTAATTTCAACTAAATTTGCACAAATTCAGCTATTCCAATTTAAAAATGTTATCAAAATCGAAAAATATCGAACTCGGTTTCAAATAAAACTACACAAATTCAGTTCATCCAAGTAGTTATAGTCAATTTCAAGTATATTTACGCAGAGTAACCTCCTAGAACTAAAAATTTCATCAAAATCCAAAGAAATCGAATATAAATACACAAATTCAGCTCCTCTTAACGATAATATTATGAGAATCCATAAACATACAAGACAATTTCAATCGACTTACATAAATTCACCTCCGAGAACTGAATTTTTTAACCAAATCCTAAAAAATAGATGGTAATTTCAACTAAATTTGCACAAATTCAGCTATTCCAATTCAAAAATGTTATCAAAATCGAAAAATATCGAACTCGGTTTCAAATAAAACTACACAAATTCAGTTCATCCAAGTAGTTATAGTCAATTTCAAGTATATTTACGCAGAGTAACCTCCTAGAACTAAAAATTTCATCAAAATCCAAAGAAATCGAATATAAATACACAAATTCAGCTCCTCTTAACGATAATATTATGAGAATCCATAAACATACAAGACAATTTCAATCGACTTACATAAATTCACCTCCGAGAACTGAATTTTTTAACCAAATCCTAAAAAATAGATGGTAATTTCAACTAAATTTGCACAAATTCAGCTATTCCAATTTAAAAATGTTATCAAAATCGAAAAATATCGAACTCGGTTTCAAATAAAACTACACAAATTCAGTTCATCCAAGTAGTTATAGTCAATTTCAAGTATATTTACGCAGAGTAACCTCCTAGAACTAAAAATTTCATCAAAATCCAAAGAAATCGAATATAAATACACAAATTCAGCTCCTCTTAACGATAATATTATGAGAATCCATAAACATACAAGACAATTTCAATCGACTTACATAAATTCACCTCCGAGAACTGAATTTTTTAACCAAATCCTAAAAAATAGATGGTAATTTCAACTAAATTTGCACAAATTCAGCTATTCCAATTTAAAAATGTTATCAAAATCGAAAAATATCGAACTCGGTTTCAAATAAAACTACACAAATTCAGTTCATCCAAGTAGTTATAGTCAATTTCAAGTATATTTACGCAGAGTAACCTCCTAGAACTAAAAATTTCATCAAAATCCAAAGAAATCGAATATAAATACACAAATTCAGCTCCTCTTAACGATAATATTATGAGAATCCATAAACATACAAGACAATTTCAATCGACTTACATAAATTCACCTCCGAGAACTGAATTTTTTAACCAAATCCTAAAAAATAGATGGTAATTTCAACTAAATTTGCACAAATTCAGCTATTCCAATTTAAAAATGTTATCAAAATCGAAAAATATCGAACTCGGTTTCAAATAAAACTACACAAATTCAGTTCATCCAAGTAGTTATAGTCAATTTCAAGTATATTTACGCAGAGTAACCTCCTAGAACTAAAAATTTCATCAAAATCCAAAGAAATCGAATATAAATACACAAATTCAGCTCCTCTTAACGATAATATTATGAGAATCCATAAACATACAAGACAATTTCAATCGACTTACATAAATTCACCTCCGAGAACTGAATTTTTTAACCAAATCCTAAAAAATAGATGGTAATTTCAACTAAATTTGCACAAATTCAGCTATTCCAATTTAAAAATGTTATCAAAATCGAAAAATATCGAACTCGGTTTCAAATAAAACTACACAAATTCAGTTCATCCAAGTAGTTATAGTCAATTTCAAGTATATTTACGCAGAGTAACCTCCTAGAACTAAAAATTTCATCAAAATCCAAAGAAATCGAATATAAATACACAAATTCAGCTCCTCTTAACGATAATATTATGAGAATCCATAAACATACAAGACAATTTCAATCGACTTACATAAATTCACCTCCGAGAACTGAATTTTTTAACCAAATCCTAAAAAATAGATGGTAATTTCAACTAAATTTGCACAAATTCAGCTATTCCAATTTAAAAATGTTATCAAAATCGAAAAATATCGAACTCGGTTTCAAATAAAACTACACAAATTCAGTTCATCCAAGTAGTTATAGTCAATTTCAAGTATATTTACGCAGAGTAACCTCCTAGAACTAAAAATTTCATCAAAATCCAAAGAAATCGAATATAAATACACAAATTCAGCTCCTCTTAACGATAATATTATGAGAATCCATAAACATACAAGACAATTTCAATCGACTTACATAAATTCACCTCCGAGAACTGAATTTTTTAACCAAATCCTAAAAAATAGATGGTAATTTCAACTAAATTTGCACAAATTCAGCTATTCCAATTTAAAAATGTTATCAAAATCGAAAAATATCGAACTCGGTTTCAAATAAAACTACACAAATTCAGTTCATCCAAGTAGTTATAGTCAATTTCAAGTATATTTACGCAGAGTAACCTCCTAGAACTAAAAATTTCATCAAAATCCAAAGAAATCGAATATAAATACACAAATTCAGCTCCTCTTAACGATAATATTATGAGAATCCATAAACATACAAGACAATTTCAATCGACTTACATAAATTCACCTCCGAGAACTGAATTTTTTAACCAAATCCTAAAAAATAGATGGTAATTTCAACTAAATTTGCACAAATTCAGCTATTCCAATTTAAAAATGTTATCAAAATCGAAAAATATCGAACTCGGTTTCAAATAAAACTACACAAATTCAGTTCATCCAAGTAGTTATAGTCAATTTCAAGTATATTTACGCAGAGTAACCTCCTAGAACTAAAAATTTCATCAAAATCCAAAGAAATCGAATATAAATACACAAATTCAGCTCCTCTTAACGATAATATTATGAGAATCCATAAACATACAAGACAATTTCAATCGACTTACATAAATTCACCTCCGAGAACTGAATTTTTTAACCAAATCCTAAAAAATAGATGGTAATTTCAACTAAATTTGCACAAATTCAGCTATTCCAATTTAAAAATGTTATCAAAATCGAAAAATATCGAACTCGGTTTCAAATAAAACTACACAAATTCAGTTCATCCAAGTAGTTATAGTCAATTTCAAGTATATTTACGCAGAGTAACCTCCTAGAACTAAAAATTTCATCAAAATCCAAAGAAATCGAATATAAATACACAAATTCAGCTCCTCTTAACGATAATATTATGAGAATCCATAAACATACAAGACAATTTCAATCGACTTACATAAATTCACCTCCGAGAACTGAATTTTTTAACCAAATCCTAAAAAATAGATGGTAATTTCAACTAAATTTGCACAAATTCAGCTATTCCAATTTAAAAATGTTATCAAAATCGAAAAATATCGAACTCGGTTTCAAATAAAACTACACAAATTCAGTTCATCCAAGTAGTTATAGTCAATTTCAAGTATATTTACGCAGAGTAACCTCCTAGAACTAAAAATTTCATCAAAATCCAAAGAAATCGAATATAAATACACAAATTCAGCTCCTCTTAACGATAATATTATGAGAATCCATAAACATACAAGACAATTTCAATCGACTTACATAAATTCACCTCCGAGAACTGAATTTTTTAACCAAATCCTAAAAAATAGATGGTAATTTCAACTAAATTTGCACAAATTCAGCTATTCCAATTTAAAAATGTTATCAAAATCGAAAAATATCGAACTCGGTTTCAAATAAAACTACACAAATTCAGTTCATCCAAGTAGTTATAGTCAATTTCAAGTATATTTACGCAGAGTAACCTCCTAGAACTAAAAATTTCATCAAAATCCAAAGAAATCGAATATAAATACACAAATTCAGCTCCTCTTAACGATAATATTATGAGAATCCATAAACATACAAGACAATTTCAATCGACTTACATAAATTCACCTCCGAGAACTGAATTTTTTAACCAAATCCTAAAAAATAGATGGTAATTTCAACTAAATTTGCACAAATTCAGCTATTCCAATTTAAAAATGTTATCAAAATCGAAAAATATCGAACTCGGTTTCAAATAAAACTACACAAATTCAGTTCATCCAAGTAGTTATAGTCAATTTCAAGTATATTTACGCAGAGTAACCTCCTAGAACTAAAAATTTCATCAAAATCCAAAGAAATCGAATATAAATACACAAATTCAGCTCCTCTTAACGATAATATTATGAGAATCCATAAACATACAAGACAATTTCAATCGACTTACATAAATTCACCTCCGAGAACTGAATTTTTTAACCAAATCCTAAAAAATAGATGGTAATTTCAACTAAATTTGCACAAATTCAGCTATTCCAATTTAAAAATGTTATCAAAATCGAAAAATATCGAACTCGGTTTCAAATAAAACTACACAAATTCAGTTCATCCAAGTAGTTATAGTCAATTTCAAGTATATTTACGCAGAGTAACCTCCTAGAACTAAAAATTTCATCAAAATCCAAAGAAATCGAATATAAATACACAAATTCAGCTCCTCTTAACGATAATATTATGAGAATCCATAAACATACAAGACAATTTCAATCGACTTACATAAATTCACCTCCGAGAACTGAATTTTTTAACCAAATCCTAAAAAATAGATGGTAATTTCAACTAAATTTGCACAAATTCAGCTATTCCAATTTAAAAATGTTATCAAAATCGAAAAATATCGAACTCGGTTTCAAATAAAACTACACAAATTCAGTTCATCCAAGTAGTTATAGTCAATTTCAAGTATATTTACGCAGAGTAACCTCCTAGAACTAAAAATTTCATCAAAATCCAAAGAAATCGAATATAAATACACAAATTCAGCTCCTCTTAACGATAATATTATGAGAATCCATAAACATACAAGACAATTTCAATCGACTTACATAAATTCACCTCCGAGAACTGAATTTTTTAACCAAATCCTAAAAAATAGATGGTAATTTCAACTAAATTTGCACAAATTCAGCTATTCCAATTTAAAAATGTTATCAAAATCGAAAAATATCGAACTCGGTTTCAAATAAAACTACACAAATTCAGTTCATCCAAGTAGTTATAGTCAATTTCAAGTATATTTACGCAGAGTAACCTCCTAGAACTAAAAATTTCATCAAAATCCAAAGAAATCGAATATAAATACACAAATTCAGCTCCTCTTAACGATAATATTATGAGAATCCATAAACATACAAGACAATTTCAATCGACTTACATAAATTCACCTCCGAGAACTGAATTTTTTAACCAAATCCTAAAAAATAGATGGTAATTTCAACTAAATTTGCACAAATTCAGCTATTCCAATTTAAAAATGTTATCAAAATCGAAAAATATCGAACTCGGTTTCAAATAAAACTACACAAATTCAGTTCATCCAAGTAGTTATAGTCAATTTCAAGTATATTTACGCAGAGTAACCTCCTAGAACTAAAAATTTCATCAAAATCCAAAGAAATCGAATATAAATACACAAATTCAGCTCCTCTTAACGATAATATTATGAGAATCCATAAACATACAAGACAATTTCAATCGACTTACATAAATTCACCTCCGAGAACTGAATTTTTTAACCAAATCCTAAAAAATAGATGGTAATTTCAACTAAATTTGCACAAATTCAGCTATTCCAATTTAAAAATGTTATCAAAATCGAAAAATATCGAACTCGGTTTCAAATAAAACTACACAAATTCAGTTCATCCAAGTAGTTATAGTCAATTTCAAGTATATTTACGCAGAGTAACCTCCTAGAACTAAAAATTTCATCAAAATCCAAAGAAATCGAATATAAATACACAAATTCAGCTCCTCTTAACGATAATATTATGAGAATCCATAAACATACAAGACAATTTCAATCGACTTACATAAATTCACCTCCGAGAACTGAATTTTTTAACCAAATCCTAAAAAATAGATGGTAATTTCAACTAAATTTGCACAAATTCAGCTATTCCAATTTAAAAATGTTATCAAAATCGAAAAATATCGAACTCGGTTTCAAATAAAACTACACAAATTCAGTTCATCCAAGTAGTTATAGTCAATTTCAAGTATATTTACGCAGAGTAACCTCCTAGAACTAAAAATTTCATCAAAATCCAAAGAAATCGAATATAAATACACAAATTCAGCTCCTCTTAACGATAATATTATGAGAATCCATAAACATACAAGACAATTTCAATCGACTTACATAAATTCACCTCCGAGAACTGAATTTTTTAACCAAATCCTAAAAAATAGATGGTAATTTCAACTAAATTTGCACAAATTCAGCTATTCCAATTTAAAAATGTTATCAAAATCGAAAAATATCGAACTCGGTTTCAAATAAAACTACACAAATTCAGTTCATCCAAGTAGTTATAGTCAATTTCAAGTATATTTACGCAGAGTAACCTCCTAGAACTAAAAATTTCATCAAAATCCAAAGAAATCGAATATAAATACACAAATTCAGCTCCTCTTAACGATAATATTATGAGAATCCATAAACATACAAGACAATTTCAATCGACTTACATAAATTCACCTCCGAGAACTGAATTTTTTAACCAAATCCTAAAAAATAGATGGTAATTTCAACTAAATTTGCACAAATTCAGCTATTCCAATTTAAAAATGTTATCAAAATCGAAAAATATCGAACTCGGTTTCAAATAAAACTACACAAATTCAGTTCATCCAAGTAGTTATAGTCAATTTCAAGTATATTTACGCAGAGTAACCTCCTAGAACTAAAAATTTCATCAAAATCCAAAGAAATCGAATATAAATACACAAATTCAGCTCCTCTTAACGATAATATTATGAGAATCCATAAACATACAAGACAATTTCAATCGACTTACATAAATTCACCTCCGAGAACTGAATTTTTTAACCAAATCCTAAAAAATAGATGGTAATTTCAACTAAATTTGCACAAATTCAGCTATTCCAATTTAAAAATGTTATCAAAATCGAAAAATATCGAACTCGGTTTCAAATAAAACTACACAAATTCAGTTCATCCAAGTAGTTATAGTCAATTTCAAGTATATTTACGCAGAGTAACCTCCTAGAACTAAAAATTTCATCAAAATCCAAAGAAATCGAATATAAATACACAAATTCAGCTCCTCTTAACGATAATATTATGAGAATCCATAAACATACAAGACAATTTCAATCGACTTACATAAATTCACCTCCGAGAACTGAATTTTTTAACCAAATCCTAAAAAATAGATGGTAATTTCAACTAAATTTGCACAAATTCAGCTATTCCAATTTAAAAATGTTATCAAAATCGAAAAATATCGAACTCGGTTTCAAATAAAACTACACAAATTCAGTTCATCCAAGTAGTTATAGTCAATTTCAAGTATATTTACGCAGAGTAACCTCCTAGAACTAAAAATTTCATCAAAATCCAAAGAAATCGAATATAAATACACAAATTCAGCTCCTCTTAACGATAATATTATGAGAATCCATAAACATACAAGACAATTTCAATCGACTTACATAAATTCACCTCCGAGAACTGAATTTTTTAACCAAATCCTAAAAAATAGATGGTAATTTCAACTAAATTTGCACAAATTCAGCTATTCCAATTCAAAAATGTTATCAAAATCGAAAAATATCGAACTCGGTTTCAAATAAAACTACACAAATTCAGTTCATCCAAGTAGTTATAGTCAATTTCAAGTATATTTACGCAGAGTAACCTCCTAGAACTAAAAATTTCATCAAAATCCAAAGAAATCGAATATAAATACACAAATTCAGCTCCTCTTAACGATAATATTATGAGAATCCATAAACATACAAGACAATTTCAATCGACTTACATAAATTCACCTCCGAGAACTGAATTTTTTAACCAAATCCTAAAAAATAGATGGTAATTTCAACTAAATTTGCACAAATTCAGCTATTCCAATTTAAAAATGTTATCAAAATCGAAAAATATCGAACTCGGTTTCAAATAAAACTACACAAATTCAGTTCATCCAAGTAGTTATAGTCAATTTCAAGTATATTTACGCAGAGTAACCTCCTAGAACTAAAAATTTCATCAAAATCCAAAGAAATCGAATATAAATACACAAATTCAGCTCCTCTTAACGATAATATTATGAGAATCCATAAACATACAAGACAATTTCAATCGACTTACATAAATTCACCTCCGAGAACTGAATTTTTTAACCAAATCCTAAAAAATAGATGGTAATTTCAACTAAATTTGCACAAATTCAGCTATTCCAATTTAAAAATGTTATCAAAATCGAAAAATATCGAACTCGGTTTCAAATAAAACTACACAAATTCAGTTCATCCAAGTAGTTATAGTCAATTTCAAGTATATTTACGCAGAGTAACCTCCTAGAACTAAAAATTTCATCAAAATCCAAAGAAATCGAATATAAATACACAAATTCAGCTCCTCTTAACGATAATATTATGAGAATCCATAAACATACAAGACAATTTCAATCGACTTACATAAATTCACCTCCGAGAACTGAATTTTTTAACCAAATCCTAAAAAATAGATGGTAATTTCAACTAAATTTGCACAAATTCAGCTATTCCAATTTAAAAATGTTATCAAAATCGAAAAATATCGAACTCGGTTTCAAATAAAACTACACAAATTCAGTTCATCCAAGTAGTTATAGTCAATTTCAAGTATATTTACGCAGAGTAACCTCCTAGAACTAAAAATTTCATCAAAATCCAAAGAAATCGAATATAAATACACAAATTCAGCTCCTCTTAACGATAATATTATGAGAATCCATAAACATACAAGACAATTTCAATCGACTTACATAAATTCACCTCCGAGAACTGAATTTTTTAACCAAATCCTAAAAAATAGATGGTAATTTCAACTAAATTTGCACAAATTCAGCTATTCCAATTTAAAAATGTTATCAAAATCGAAAAATATCGAACTCGGTTTCAAATAAAACTACACAAATTCAGTTCATCCAAGTAGTTATAGTCAATTTCAAGTATATTTACGCAGAGTAACCTCCTAGAACTAAAAATTTCATCAAAATCCAAAGAAATCGAATATAAATACACAAATTCAGCTCCTCTTAACGATAATATTATGAGAATCCATAAACATACAAGACAATTTCAATCGACTTACATAAATTCACCTCCGAGAACTGAATTTTTTAACCAAATCCTAAAAAATAGATGGTAATTTCAACTAAATTTGCACAAATTCAGCTATTCCAATTTAAAAATGTTATCAAAATCGAAAAATATCGAACTCGGTTTCAAATAAAACTACACAAATTCAGTTCATCCAAGTAGTTATAGTCAATTTCAAGTATATTTACGCAGAGTAACCTCCTAGAACTAAAAATTTCATCAAAATCCAAAGAAATCGAATATAAATACACAAATTCAGCTCCTCTTAACGATAATATTATGAGAATCCATAAACATACAAGACAATTTCAATCGACTTACATAAATTCACCTCCGAGAACTGAATTTTTTAACCAAATCCTAAAAAATAGATGGTAATTTCAACTAAATTTGCACAAATTCAGCTATTCCAATTTAAAAATGTTATCAAAATCGAAAAATATCGAACTCGGTTTCAAATAAAACTACACAAATTCAGTTCATCCAAGTAGTTATAGTCAATTTCAAGTATATTTACGCAGAGTAACCTCCTAGAACTAAAAATTTCATCAAAATCCAAAGAAATCGAATATAAATACACAAATTCAGCTCCTCTTAACGATAATATTATGAGAATCCATAAACATACAAGACAATTTCAATCGACTTACATAAATTCACCTCCGAGAACTGAATTTTTTAACCAAATCCTAAAAAATAGATGGTAATTTCAACTAAATTTGCACAAATTCAGCTATTCCAATTTAAAAATGTTATCAAAATCGAAAAATATCGAACTCGGTTTCAAATAAAACTACACAAATTCAGTTCATCCAAGTAGTTATAGTCAATTTCAAGTATATTTACGCAGAGTAACCTCCTAGAACTAAAAATTTCATCAAAATCCAAAGAAATCGAATATAAATACACAAATTCAGCTCCTCTTAACGATAATATTATGAGAATCCATAAACATACAAGACAATTTCAATCGACTTACATAAATTCACCTCCGAGAACTGAATTTTTTAACCAAATCCTAAAAAATAGATGGTAATTTCAACTAAATTTGAACAAATTCAGCTATTCCAATTTAAAAATGTTATCAAAATCGAAAAATATCGAACTCGGTTTCAAATAAAACTACACAAATTCAGTTCATCCAAGTAGTTATAGTCAATTTCAAGTATATTTACGCAGAGTAACCTCCTAGAACTAAAAATTTCATCAAAATCCAAAGAAATCGAATATAAATACACAAATTCAGCTCCTCTTAACGATAATATTATGAGAATCCATAAACATACAAGACAATTTCAATCGACTTACATAAATTCACCTCCGAGAACTGAATTTTTTAACCAAATCCTAAAAAATAGATGGTAATTTCAACTAAATTTGCACAAATTCAGCTATTCCAATTTAAAAATGTTATCAAAATCGAAAAATATCGAACTCGGTTTCAAATAAAACTACACAAATTCAGTTCATCCAAGTAGTTATAGTCAATTTCAAGTATATTTACGCAGAGTAACCTCCTAGAACTAAAAATTTCATCAAAATCCAAAGAAATCGAATATAAATACACAAATTCAGCTCCTCTTAACGATAATATTATGAGAATCCATAAACATACAAGACAATTTCAATCGACTTACATAAATTCACCTCCGAGAACTGAATTTTTTAACCAAATCCTAAAAAATAGATGGTAATTTCAACTAAATTTGCACAAATTCAGCTATTCCAATTTAAAAATGTTATCAAAATCGAAAAATATCGAACTCGGTTTCAAATAAAACTACACAAATTCAGTTCATCCAAGTAGTTATAGTCAATTTCAAGTATATTTACGCAGAGTAACCTCCTAGAACTAAAAATTTCATCAAAATCCAAAGAAATCGAATATAAATACACAAATTCAGCTCCTCTTAACGATAATATTATGAGAATCCATAAACATACAAGACAATTTCAATCGACTTACATAAATTCACCTCCGAGAACTGAATTTTTTAACCAAATCCTAAAAAATAGATGGTAATTTCAACTAAATTTGCACAAATTCAGCTATTCCAATTTAAAAATGTTATCAAAATCGAAAAATATCGAACTCGGTTTCAAATAAAACTACACAAATTCAGTTCATCCAAGTAGTTATAGTCAATTTCAAGTATATTTACGCAGAGTAACCTCCTAGAACTAAAAATTTCATCAAAATCCAAAGAAATCGAATATAAATACACAAATTCAGCTCCTCTTAACGATAATATTATGAGAATCCATAAACATACAAGACAATTTCAATCGACTTACATAAATTCACCTCCGAGAACTGAATTTTTTAACCAAATCCTAAAAAATAGATGGTAATTTCAACTAAATTTGCACAAATTCAGCTATTCCAATTTAAAAATGTTATCAAAATCGAAAAATATCGAACTCGGTTTCAAATAAAACTACACAAATTCAGTTCATCCAAGTAGTTATAGTCAATTTCAAGTATATTTACGCAGAGTAACCTCCTAGAACTAAAAATTTCATCAAAATCCAAAGAAATCGAATATAAATACACAAATTCAGCTCCTCTTAACGATAATATTATGAGAATCCATAAACATACAAGACAATTTCAATCGACTTACATAAATTCACCTCCGAGAACTGAATTTTTTAACCAAATCCTAAAAAATAGATGGTAATTTCAACTAAATTTGCACAAATTCAGCTATTCCAATTTAAAAATGTTATCAAAATCGAAAAATATCGAACTCGGTTTCAAATAAAACTACACAAATTCAGTTCATCCAAGTAGTTATAGTCAATTTCAAGTATATTTACGCAGAGTAACCTCCTAGAACTAAAAATTTCATCAAAATCCAAAGAAATCGAATATAAATACACAAATTCAGCTCCTCTTAACGATAATATTATGAGAATCCATAAACATACAAGACAATTTCAATCGACTTACATAAATTCACCTCCGAGAACTGAATTTTTTAACCAAATCCTAAAAAATAGATGGTAATTTCAACTAAATTTGCACAAATTCAGCTATTCCAATTTAAAAATGTTATCAAAATCGAAAAATATCGAACTCGGTTTCAAATAAAACTACACAAATTCAGTTCATCCAAGTAGTTATAGTCAATTTCAAGTATATTTACGCAGAGTAACCTCCTAGAACTAAAAATTTCATCAAAATCCAAAGAAATCGAATATAAATACACAAATTCAGCTCCTCTTAACGATAATATTATGAGAATCCATAAACATACAAGACAATTTCAATCGACTTACATAAATTCACCTCCGAGAACTGAATTTTTTAACCAAATCCTAAAAAATAGATGGTAATTTCAACTAAATTTGCACAAATTCAGCTATTCCAATTTAAAAATGTTATCAAAATCGAAAAATATCGAACTCGGTTTCAAATAAAACTACACAAATTCAGTTCATCCAAGTAGTTATAGTCAATTTCAAGTATATTTACGCAGAGTAACCTCCTAGAACTAAAAATTTCATCAAAATCCAAAGAAATCGAATATAAATACACAAATTCAGCTCCTCTTAACGATAATATTATGAGAATCCATAAACATACAAGACAATTTCAATCGACTTACATAAATTCACCTCCGAGAACTGAATTTTTTAACCAAATCCTAAAAAATAGATGGTAATTTCAACTAAATTTGCACAAATTCAGCTATTCCAATTTAAAAATGTTATCAAAATCGAAAAATATCGAACTCGGTTTCAAATAAAACTACACAAATTCAGTTCATCCAAGTAGTTATAGTCAATTTCAAGTATATTTACGCAGAGTAACCTCCTAGAACTAAAAATTTCATCAAAATCCAAAGAAATCGAATATAAATACACAAATTCAGCTCCTCTTAACGATAATATTATGAGAATCCATAAACATACAAGACAATTTCAATCGACTTACATAAATTCACCTCCGAGAACTGAATTTTTTAACCAAATCCTAAAAAATAGATGGTAATTTCAACTAAATTTGCACAAATTCAGCTATTCCAATTTAAAAATGTTATCAAAATCGAAAAATATCGAACTCGGTTTCAAATAAAACTACACAAATTCAGTTCATCCAAGTAGTTATAGTCAATTTCAAGTATATTTACGCAGAGTAACCTCCTAGAACTAAAAATTTCATCAAAATCCAAAGAAATCGAATATAAATACACAAATTCAGCTCCTCTTAACGATAATATTATGAGAATCCATAAACATACAAGACAATTTCAATCGACTTACATAAATTCACCTCCGAGAACTGAATTTTTTAACCAAATCCTAAAAAATAGATGGTAATTTCAACTAAATTTGCACAAATTCAGCTATTCCAATTTAAAAATGTTATCAAAATCGAAAAATATCGAACTCGGTTTCAAATAAAACTACACAAATTCAGTTCATCCAAGTAGTTATAGTCAATTTCAAGTATATTTACGCAGAGTAACCTCCTAGAACTAAAAATTTCATCAAAATCCAAAGAAATCGAATATAAATACACAAATTCAGCTCCTCTTAACGATAATATTATGAGAATCCATAAACATACAAGACAATTTCAATCGACTTACATAAATTCACCTCCGAGAACTGAATTTTTTAACCAAATCCTAAAAAATAGATGGTAATTTCAACTAAATTTGCACAAATTCAGCTATTCCAATTTAAAAATGTTATCAAAATCGAAAAATATCGAACTCGGTTTCAAATAAAACTACACAAATTCAGTTCATCCAAGTAGTTATAGTCAATTTCAAGTATATTTACGCAGAGTAACCTCCTAGAACTAAAAATTTCATCAAAATCCAAAGAAATCGAATATAAATACACAAATTCAGCTCCTCTTAACGATAATATTATGAGAATCCATAAACATACAAGACAATTTCAATCGACTTACATAAATTCACCTCCGAGAACTGAATTTTTTAACACCAAATCCTAAAAAATAGATGGTAATTTCAACTAAATTTGCACAAATTCAGCTATTCCAATTTAAAAATGTTATCAAAATCGAAAAATATCGAACTCGGTTTCAAATAAAACTACACAAATTCAGTTCATCCAAGTAGTTATAGTCAATTTCAAGTATATTTACGCAGAGTAACCTCCTAGAACTAAAAATTTCATCAAAATCCAAAGAAATCGAATATAAATACACAAATTCAGCTCCTCTTAACGATAATATTATGAGAATCCATAAACATACAAGACAATTTCAATCGACTTACATAAATTCACCTCCGAGAACTGAATTTTTTAACCAAATCCTAAAAAATAGATGGTAATTTCAACTAAATTTGCACAAATTCAGCTATTCCAATTTAAAAATGTTATCAAAATCGAAAAATATCGAACTCGGTTTCAAATAAAACTACACAAATTCAGTTCATCCAAGTAGTTATAGTCAATTTCAAGTATATTTACGCAGAGTAACCTCCTAGAACTAAAAATTTCATCAAAATCCAAAGAAATCGAATATAAATACACAAATTCAGCTCCTCTTAACGATAATATTATGAGAATCCATAAACATACAAGACAATTTCAATCGACTCACATAAATTCACCTCCGAGAACTGAATTTTTTAACCAAATCCTAAAAAATAGATGGTAATTTCAACTAAATTTGCACAAATTCAGCTATTCCAATTTAAAAATGTTATCAAAATCGAAAAATATCGAACTCGGTTTCAAATAAAACTACACAAATTCAGTTCATCCAAGTAGTTATAGTCAATTTCAAGTATATTTACGCAGAGTAACCTCCTAGAACTAAAAATTTCATCAAAATCCAAAGAAATCGAATATAAATACACAAATTCAGCTCCTCTTAACGATAATATTATGAGAATCCATAAACATACAAGACAATTTCAATCGACTTACATAAATTCACCTCCGAGAACTGAATTTTTTAACCAAATCCTAAAAAATAGATGGTAATTTCAACTAAATTTGCACAAATTCAGCTATTCCAATTTAAAAATGTTATCAAAATCGAAAAATATCGAACTCGGTTTCAAATAAAACTACACAAATTCAGTTCATCCAAGTAGTTATAGTCAATTTCAAGTATATTTACGCAGAGTAACCTCCTAGAACTAAAAATTTCATCAAAATCCAAAGAAATCGAATATAAATACACAAATTCAGCTCCTCTTAACGATAATATTATGAGAATCCATAAACATACAAGACAATTTCAATCGACTTACATAAATTCACCTCCGAGAACTGAATTTTTTAACCAAATCCTAAAAAATAGATGGTAATTTCAACTAAATTTGCACAAATTCAGCTATTCCAATTTAAAAATGTTATCAAAATCGAAAAATATCGAACTCGGTTTCAAATAAAACTACACAAATTCAGTTCATCCAAGTAGTTATAGTCAATTTCAAGTATATTTACGCAGAGTAACCTCCTAGAACTAAAAATTTCATCAAAATCCAAAGAAATCGAATATAAATACACAAATTCAGCTCCTCTTAACGATAATATTATGAGAATCCATAAACATACAAGACAATTTCAATCGACTTACATAAATTCACCTCCGAGAACTGAATTTTTTAACCAAATCCTAAAAAATAGATGGTAATTTCAACTAAATTTGCACAAATTCAGCTATTCCAATTTAAAAATGTTATCAAAATCGAAAAATATCGAACTCGGTTTCAAATAAAACTACACAAATTCAGTTCATCCAAGTAGTTATAGTCAATTTCAAGTATATTTACGCAGAGTAACCTCCTAGAACTAAAAATTTCATCAAAATCCAAAGAAATCGAATATAAATACACAAATTCAGCTCCTCTTAACGATAATATTATGAGAATCCATAAACATACAAGACAATTTCAATCGACTTACATAAATTCACCTCCGAGAACTGAATTTTTTAACCAAATCCTAAAAAATAGATGGTAATTTCAACTAAATTTGCACAAATTCAGCTATTCCAATTTAAAAATGTTATCAAAATCGAAAAATATCGAACTCGGTTTCAAATAAAACTACACAAATTCAGTTCATCCAAGTAGTTATAGTCAATTTCAAGTATATTTACGCAGAGTAACCTCCTAGAACTAAAAATTTCATCAAAATCCAAAGAAATCGAATATAAATACACAAATTCAGCTCCTCTTAACGATAATATTATGAGAATCCATAAACATACAAGACAATTTCAATCGACTTACATAAATTCACCTCCGAGAACTGAATTTTTTAACCAAATCCTAAAAAATAGATGGTAATTTCAACTAAATTTGCACAAATTCAGCTATTCCAATTTAAAAATGTTATCAAAATCGAAAAATATCGAACTCGGTTTCAAATAAAACTACACAAATTCAGTTCATCCAAGTAGTTATAGTCAATTTCAAGTATATTTACGCAGAGTAACCTCCTAGAACTAAAAATTTCATCAAAATCCAAAGAAATCGAATATAAATACACAAATTCAGCTCCTCTTAACGATAATATTATGAGAATCCATAAACATACAAGACAATTTCAATCGACTTACATAAATTCACCTCCGAGAACTGAATTTTTTAACCAAATCCTAAAAAATAGATGGTAATTTCAACTAAATTTGCACAAATTCAGCTATTCCAATTTAAAAATGTTATCAAAATCGAAAAATATCGAACTCGGTTTCAAATAAAACTACACAAATTCAGTTCATCCAAGTAGTTATAGTCAATTTCAAGTATATTTACGCAGAGTAACCTCCTAGAACTAAAAATTTCATCAAAATCCAAAGAAATCGAATATAAATACACAAATTCAGCTCCTCTTAACGATAATATTATGAGAATCCATAAACATACAAGACAATTTCAATCGACTTACATAAATTCACCTCCGAGAACTGAATTTTTTAACCAAATCCTAAAAAATAGATGGTAATTTCAACTAAATTTGCACAAATTCAGCTATTCCAATTTAAAAATGTTATCAAAATCGAAAAATATCGAACTCGGTTTCAAATAAAACTACACAAATTCAGTTCATCCAAGTAGTTATAGTCAATTTCAAGTATATTTACGCAGAGTAACCTCCTAGAACTAAAAATTTCATCAAAATCCAAAGAAATCGAATATAAATACACAAATTCAGCTCCTCTTAACGATAATATTATGAGAATCCATAAACATACAAGACAATTTCAATCGACTTACATAAATTCACCTCCGAGAACTGAATTTTTTAACCAAATCCTAAAAAATAGATGGTAATTTCAACTAAATTTGCACAAATTCAGCTATTCCAATTTAAAAATGTTATCAAAATCGAAAAATATCGAACTCGGTTTCAAATAAAACTACACAAATTCAGTTCATCCAAGTAGTTATAGTCAATTTCAAGTATATTTACGCAGAGTAACCTCCTAGAACTAAAAATTTCATCAAAATCCAAAGAAATCGAATATAAATACACAAATTCAGCTCCTCTTAACGATAATATTATGAGAATCCATAAACATACAAGACAATTTCAATCGACTTACATAAATTCACCTCCGAGAACTGAATTTTTTAACCAAATCCTAAAAAATAGATGGTAATTTCAACTAAATTTGCACAAATTCAGCTATTCCAATTTAAAAATGTTATCAAAATCGAAAAATATCGAACTCGGTTTCAAATAAAACTACACAAATTCAGTTCATCCAAGTAGTTATAGTCAATTTCAAGTATATTTACGCAGAGTAACCTCCTAGAACTAAAAATTTCATCAAAATCCAAAGAAATCGAATATAAATACACAAATTCAGCTCCTCTTAACGATAATATTATGAGAATCCATAAACATACAAGACAATTTCAATCGACTTACATAAATTCACCTCCGAGAACTGAATTTTTTAACCAAATCCTAAAAAATAGATGGTAATTTCAACTAAATTTGCACAAATTCAGCTATTCCAATTTAAAAATGTTATCAAAATCGAAAAATATCGAACTCGGTTTCAAATAAAACTACACAAATTCAGTTCATCCAAGTAGTTATAGTCAATTTCAAGTATATTTACGCAGAGTAACCTCCTAGAACTAAAAATTTCATCAAAATCCAAAGAAATCGAATATAAATACACAAATTCAGCTCCTCTTAACGATAATATTATGAGAATCCATAAACATACAAGACAATTTCAATCGACTTACATAAATTCACCTCCGAGAACTGAATTTTTTAACCAAATCCTAAAAAATAGATGGTAATTTCAACTAAATTTGCACAAATTCAGCTATTCCAATTTAAAAATGTTATCAAAATCGAAAAATATCGAACTCGGTTTCAAATAAAACTACACAAATTCAGTTCATCCAAGTAGTTATAGTCAATTTCAAGTATATTTACGCAGAGTAACCTCCTAGAACTAAAAATTTCATCAAAATCCAAAGAAATCGAATATAAATACACAAATTCAGCTCCTCTTAACGATAATATTATGAGAATCCATAAACATACAAGACAATTTCAATCGACTTACATAAATTCACCTCCGAGAACTGAATTTTTTAACCAAATCCTAAAAAATAGATGGTAATTTCAACTAAATTTGCACAAATTCAGCTATTCCAATTTAAAAATGTTATCAAAATCGAAAAATATCGAACTCGGTTTCAAATAAAACTACACAAATTCAGTTCATCCAAGTAGTTATAGTCAATTTCAAGTATATTTACGCAGAGTAACCTCCTAGAACTAAAAATTTCATCAAAATCCAAAGAAATCGAATATAAATACACAAATTCAGCTCCTCTTAACGATAATATTATGAGAATCCATAAACATACAAGACAATTTCAATCGACTTACATAAATTCACCTCCGAGAACTGAATTTTTTAACCAAATCCTAAAAAATAGATGGTAATTTCAACTAAATTTGCACAAATTCAGCTATTCCAATTTAAAAATGTTATCAAAATCGAAAAATATCGAACTCGGTTTCAAATAAAACTACACAAATTCAGTTCATCCAAGTAGTTATAGTCAATTTCAAGTATATTTACGCAGAGTAACCTCCTAGAACTAAAAATTTCATCAAAATCCAAAGAAATCGAATATAAATACACAAATTCAGCTCCTCTTAACGATAATATTATGAGAATCCATAAACATACAAGACAATTTCAATCGACTTACATAAATTCACCTCCGAGAACTGAATTTTTTAACCAAATCCTAAAAAATAGATGGTAATTTCAACTAAATTTGCACAAATTCAGCTATTCCAATTTAAAAATGTTATCAAAATCGAAAAATATCGAACTCGGTTTCAAATAAAACTACACAAATTCAGTTCATCCAAGTAGTTATAGTCAATTTCAAGTATATTTACGCAGAGTAACCTCCTAGAACTAAAAATTTCATCAAAATCCAAAGAAATCGAATATAAATACACAAATTCAGCTCCTCTTAACGATAATATTATGAGAATCCATAAACATACAAGACAATTTCAATCGACTTACATAAATTCACCTCCGAGAACTGAATTTTTTAACCAAATCCTAAAAAATAGATGGTAATTTCAACTAAATTTGCACAAATTCAGCTATTCCAATTTAAAAATGTTATCAAAATCGAAAAATATCGAACTCGGTTTCAAATAAAACTACACAAATTCAGTTCATCCAAGTAGTTATAGTCAATTTCAAGTATATTTACGCAGAGTAACCTCCTAGAACTAAAAATTTCATCAAAATCCAAAGAAATCGAATATAAATACACAAATTCAGCTCCTCTTAACGATAATATTATGAGAATCCATAAACATACAAGACAATTTCAATCGACTTACATAAATTCACCTCCGAGAACTGAATTTTTTAACCAAATCCTAAAAAATAGATGGTAATTTCAACTAAATTTGCACAAATTCAGCTATTCCAATTTAAAAATGTTATCAAAATCGAAAAATATCGAACTCGGTTTCAAATAAAACTACACAAATTCAGTTCATCCAAGTAGTTATAGTCAATTTCAAGTATATTTACGCAGAGTAACCTCCTAGAACTAAAAATTTCATCAAAATCCAAAGAAATCGAATATAAATACACAAATTCAGCTCCTCTTAACGATAATATTATGAGAATCCATAAACATACAAGACAATTTCAATCGACTTACATAAATTCACCTCCGAGAACTGAATTTTTTAACCAAATCCTAAAAAATAGATGGTAATTTCAACTAAATTTGCACAAATTCAGCTATTCCAATTTAAAAATGTTATCAAAATCGAAAAATATCGAACTCGGTTTCAAATAAAACTACACAAATTCAGTTCATCCAAGTAGTTATAGTCAATTTCAAGTATATTTACGCAGAGTAACCTCCTAGAACTAAAAATTTCATCAAAATCCAAAGAAATCGAATATAAATACACAAATTCAGCTCCTCTTAACGATAATATTATGAGAATCCATAAACATACAAGACAATTTCAATCGACTTACATAAATTCACCTCCGAGAACTGAATTTTTTAACCAAATCCTAAAAAATAGATGGTAATTTCAACTAAATTTGCACAAATTCAGCTATTCCAATTTAAAAATGTTATCAAAATCGAAAAATATCGAACTCGGTTTCAAATAAAACTACACAAATTCAGTTCATCCAAGTAGTTATAGTCAATTTCAAGTATATTTACGCAGAGTAACCTCCTAGAACTAAAAATTTCATCAAAATCCAAAGAAATCGAATATAAATACACAAATTCAGCTCCTCTTAACGATAATATTATGAGAATCCATAAACATACAAGACAATTTCAATCGACTTACATAAATTCACCTCCGAGAACTGAATTTTTTAACCAAATCCTAAAAAATAGATGGTAATTTCAACTAAATTTGCACAAATTCAGCTATTCCAATTTAAAAATGTTATCAAAATCGAAAAATATCGAACTCGGTTTCAAATAAAACTACACAAATTCAGTTCATCCAAGTAGTTATAGTCAATTTCAAGTATATTTACGCAGAGTAACCTCCTAGAACTAAAAATTTCATCAAAATCCAAAGAAATCGAATATAAATACACAAATTCAGCTCCTCTTAACGATAATATTATGAGAATCCATAAACATACAAGACAATTTCAATCGACTTACATAAATTCACCTCCGAGAACTGAATTTTTTAACCAAATCCTAAAAAATAGATGGTAATTTCAACTAAATTTGCACAAATTCAGCTATTCCAATTTAAAAATGTTATCAAAATCGAAAAATATCGAACTCGGTTTCAAATAAAACTACACAAATTCAGTTCATCCAAGTAGTTATAGTCAATTTCAAGTATATTTACGCAGAGTAACCTCCTAGAACTAAAAATTTCATCAAAATCCAAAGAAATCGAATATAAATACACAAATTCAGCTCCTCTTAACGATAATATTATGAGAATCCATAAACATACAAGACAATTTCAATCGACTTACATAAATTCACCTCCGAGAACTGAATTTTTTAACCAAATCCTAAAAAATAGATGGTAATTTCAACTAAATTTGCACAAATTCAGCTATTCCAATTTAAAAATGTTATCAAAATCGAAAAATATCGAACTCGGTTTCAAATAAAACTACACAAATTCAGTTCATCCAAGTAGTTATAGTCAATTTCAAGTATATTTACGCAGAGTAACCTCCTAGAACTAAAAATTTCATCAAAATCCAAAGAAATCGAATATAAATACACAAATTCAGCTCCTCTTAACGATAATATTATGAGAATCCATAAACATACAAGACAATTTCAATCGACTTACATAAATTCACCTCCGAGAACTGAATTTTTTAACCAAATCCTAAAAAATAGATGGTAATTTCAACTAAATTTGCACAAATTCAGCTATTCCAATTTAAAAATGTTATCAAAATCGAAAAATATCGAACTCGGTTTCAAATAAAACTACACAAATTCAGTTCATCCAAGTAGTTATAGTCAATTTCAAGTATATTTACGCAGAGTAACCTCCTAGAACTAAAAATTTCATCAAAATCCAAAGA
This sequence comes from Andrena flavipes, assembly GCA_963971345.1. Taxonomy (NCBI): domain Eukaryota; kingdom Metazoa; phylum Arthropoda; class Insecta; order Hymenoptera; family Andrenidae; genus Andrena; species Andrena flavipes. The sequence goes on from OZ020479.1 coordinate 30,882,782, forward strand.
AATCGAATATAAATACACAAATTCAGCTCCTCTTAACGATAATATTATGAGAATCCATAAACATACAAGACAATTTCAATCGACTTACATAAATTCACCTCCGAGAACTGAATTTTTTAACCAAATCCTAAAAAATAGATGGTAATTTCAACTAAATTTGCACAAATTCAGCTATTCCAATTTAAAAATGTTATCAAAATCGAAAAATATCGAACTCGGTTTCAAATAAAACTACACAAATTCAGTTCATCCAAGTAGTTATAGTCAATTTCAAGTATATTTACGCAGAGTAACCTCCTAGAACTAAAAATTTCATCAAAATCCAAAGAAATCGAATATAAATACACAAATTCAGCTCCTCTTAACGATAATATTATGAGAATCCATAAACATACAAGACAATTTCAATCGACTTACATAAATTCACCTCCGAGAACTGAATTTTTTAACCAAATCCTAAAAAATAGATGGTAATTTCAACTAAATTTGCACAAATTCAGCTATTCCAATTTAAAAATGTTATCAAAATCGAAAAATATCGAACTCGGTTTCAAATAAAACTACACAAATTCAGTTCATCCAAGTAGTTATAGTCAATTTCAAGTATATTTACGCAGAGTAACCTCCTAGAACTAAAAATTTCATCAAAATCCAAAGAAATCGAATATAAATACACAAATTCAGCTCCTCTTAACGATAATATTATGAGAATCCATAAACATACAAGACAATTTCAATCGACTTACATAAATTCACCTCCGAGAACTGAATTTTTTAACCAAATCCTAAAAAATAGATGGTAATTTCAACTAAATTTGCACAAATTCAGCTATTCCAATTTAAAAATGTTATCAAAATCGAAAAATATCGAACTCGGTTTCAAATAAAACTACACAAATTCAGTTCATCCAAGTAGTTATAGTCAATTTCAAGTATATTTACGCAGAGTAACCTCCTAGAACTAAAAATTTCATCAAAATCCAAAGAAATCGAATATAAATACACAAATTCAGCTCCTCTTAACGATAATATTATGAGAATCCATAAACATACAAGACAATTTCAATCGACTTACATAAATTCACCTCCGAGAACTGAATTTTTTAACCAAATCCTAAAAAATAGATGGTAATTTCAACTAAATTTGCACAAATTCAGCTATTCCAATTTAAAAATGTTATCAAAATCGAAAAATATCGAACTCGGTTTCAAATAAAACTACACAAATTCAGTTCATCCAAGTAGTTATAGTCAATTTCAAGTATATTTACGCAGAGTAACCTCCTAGAACTAAAAATTTCATCAAAATCCAAAGAAATCGAATATAAATACACAAATTCAGCTCCTCTTAACGATAATATTATGAGAATCCATAAACATACAAGACAATTTCAATCGACTTACATAAATTCACCTCCGAGAACTGAATTTTTTAACCAAATCCTAAAAAATAGATGGTAATTTCAACTAAATTTGCACAAATTCAGCTATTCCAATTTAAAAATGTTATCAAAATCGAAAAATATCGAACTCGGTTTCAAATAAAACTACACAAATTCAGTTCATCCAAGTAGTTATAGTCAATTTCAAGTATATTTACGCAGAGTAACCTCCTAGAACTAAAAATTTCATCAAAATCCAAAGAAATCGAATATAAATACACAAATTCAGCTCCTCTTAACGATAATATTATGAGAATCCATAAACATACAAGACAATTTCAATCGACTTACATAAATTCACCTCCGAGAACTGAATTTTTTAACCAAATCCTAAAAAATAGATGGTAATTTCAACTAAATTTGCACAAATTCAGCTATTCCAATTTAAAAATGTTATCAAAATCGAAAAATATCGAACTCGGTTTCAAATAAAACTACACAAATTCAGTTCATCCAAGTAGTTATAGTCAATTTCAAGTATATTTACGCAGAGTAACCTCCTAGAACTAAAAATTTCATCAAAATCCAAAGAAATCGAATATAAATACACAAATTCAGCTCCTCTTAACGATAATATTATGAGAATCCATAAACATACAAGACAATTTCAATCGACTTACATAAATTCACCTCCGAGAACTGAATTTTTTAACCAAATCCTAAAAAATAGATGGTAATTTCAACTAAATTTGCACAAATTCAGCTATTCCAATTTAAAAATGTTATCAAAATCGAAAAATATCGAACTCGGTTTCAAATAAAACTACACAAATTCAGTTCATCCAAGTAGTTATAGTCAATTTCAAGTATATTTACGCAGAGTAACCTCCTAGAACTAAAAATTTCATCAAAATCCAAAGAAATCGAATATAAATACACAAATTCAGCTCCTCTTAACGATAATATTATGAGAATCCATAAACATACAAGACAATTTCAATCGACTTACATAAATTCACCTCCGAGAACTGAATTTTTTAACCAAATCCTAAAAAATAGATGGTAATTTCAACTAAATTTGCACAAATTCAGCTATTCCAATTTAAAAATGTTATCAAAATCGAAAAATATCGAACTCGGTTTCAAATAAAACTACACAAATTCAGTTCATCCAAGTAGTTATAGTCAATTTCAAGTATATTTACGCAGAGTAACCTCCTAGAACTAAAAATTTCATCAAAATCCAAAGAAATCGAATATAAATACACAAATTCAGCTCCTCTTAACGATAATATTATGAGAATCCATAAACATACAAGACAATTTCAATCGACTTACATAAATTCACCTCCGAGAACTGAATTTTTTAACCAAATCCTAAAAAATAGATGGTAATTTCAACTAAATTTGCACAAATTCAGCTATTCCAATTTAAAAATGTTATCAAAATCGAAAAATATCGAACTCGGTTTCAAATAAAACTACACAAATTCAGTTCATCCAAGTAGTTATAGTCAATTTCAAGTATATTTACGCAGAGTAACCTCCTAGAACTAAAAATTTCATCAAAATCCAAAGAAATCGAATATAAATACACAAATTCAGCTCCTCTTAACGATAATATTATGAGAATCCATAAACATACAAGACAATTTCAATCGACTTACATAAATTCACCTCCGAGAACTGAATTTTTTAACCAAATCCTAAAAAATAGATGGTAATTTCAACTAAATTTGCACAAATTCAGCTATTCCAATTTAAAAATGTTATCAAAATCGAAAAATATCGAACTCGGTTTCAAATAAAACTACACAAATTCAGTTCATCCAAGTAGTTATAGTCAATTTCAAGTATATTTACGCAGAGTAACCTCCTAGAACTAAAAATTTCATCAAAATCCAAAGAAATCGAATATAAATACACAAATTCAGCTCCTCTTAACGATAATATTATGAGAATCCATAAACATACAAGACAATTTCAATCGACTTACATAAATTCACCTCCGAGAACTGAATTTTTTAACCAAATCCTAAAAAATAGATGGTAATTTCAACTAAATTTGCACAAATTCAGCTATTCCAATTTAAAAATGTTATCAAAATCGAAAAATATCGAACTCGGTTTCAAATAAAACTACACAAATTCAGTTCATCCAAGTAGTTATAGTCAATTTCAAGTATATTTACGCAGAGTAACCTCCTAGAACTAAAAATTTCATCAAAATCCAAAGAAATCGAATATAAATACACAAATTCAGCTCCTCTTAACGATAATATTATGAGAATCCATAAACATACAAGACAATTTCAATCGACTTACATAAATTCACCTCCGAGAACTGAATTTTTTAACCAAATCCTAAAAAATAGATGGTAATTTCAACTAAATTTGCACAAATTCAGCTATTCCAATTTAAAAATGTTATCAAAATCGAAAAATATCGAACTCGGTTTCAAATAAAACTACACAAATTCAGTTCATCCAAGTAGTTATAGTCAATTTCAAGTATATTTACGCAGAGTAACCTCCTAGAACTAAAAATTTCATCAAAATCCAAAGAAATCGAATATAAATACACAAATTCAGCTCCTCTTAACGATAATATTATGAGAATCCATAAACATACAAGACAATTTCAATCGACTTACATAAATTCACCTCCGAGAACTGAATTTTTTAACCAAATCCTAAAAAATAGATGGTAATTTCAACTAAATTTGCACAAATTCAGCTATTCCAATTTAAAAATGTTATCAAAATCGAAAAATATCGAACTCGGTTTCAAATAAAACTACACAAATTCAGTTCATCCAAGTAGTTATAGTCAATTTCAAGTATATTTACGCAGAGTAACCTCCTAGAACTAAAAATTTCATCAAAATCCAAAGAAATCGAATATAAATACACAAATTCAGCTCCTCTTAACGATAATATTATGAGAATCCATAAACATACAAGACAATTTCAATCGACTTACATAAATTCACCTCCGAGAACTGAATTTTTTAACCAAATCCTAAAAAATAGATGGTAATTTCAACTAAATTTGCACAAATTCAGCTATTCCAATTTAAAAATGTTATCAAAATCGAAAAATATCGAACTCGGTTTCAAATAAAACTACACAAATTCAGTTCATCCAAGTAGTTATAGTCAATTTCAAGTATATTTACGCAGAGTAACCTCCTAGAACTAAAAATTTCATCAAAATCCAAAGAAATCGAATATAAATACACAAATTCAGCTCCTCTTAACGATAATATTATGAGAATCCATAAACATACAAGACAATTTCAATCGACTTACATAAATTCACCTCCGAGAACTGAATTTTTTAACCAAATCCTAAAAAATAGATGGTAATTTCAACTAAATTTGCACAAATTCAGCTATTCCAATTTAAAAATGTTATCAAAATCGAAAAATATCGAACTCGGTTTCAAATAAAACTACACAAATTCAGTTCATCCAAGTAGTTATAGTCAATTTCAAGTATATTTACGCAGAGTAACCTCCTAGAACTAAAAATTTCATCAAAATCCAAAGAAATCGAATATAAATACACAAATTCAGCTCCTCTTAACGATAATATTATGAGAATCCATAAACATACAAGACAATTTCAATCGACTTACATAAATTCACCTCCGAGAACTGAATTTTTTAACCAAATCCTAAAAAATAGATGGTAATTTCAACTAAATTTGCACAAATTCAGCTATTCCAATTTAAAAATGTTATCAAAATCGAAAAATATCGAACTCGGTTTCAAATAAAACTACACAAATTCAGTTCATCCAAGTAGTTATAGTCAATTTCAAGTATATTTACGCAGAGTAACCTCCTAGAACTAAAAATTTCATCAAAATCCAAAGAAATCGAATATAAATACACAAATTCAGCTCCTCTTAACGATAATATTATGAGAATCCATAAACATACAAGACAATTTCAATCGACTTACATAAATTCACCTCCGAGAACTGAATTTTTTAACCAAATCCTAAAAAATAGATGGTAATTTCAACTAAATTTGCACAAATTCAGCTATTCCAATTTAAAAATGTTATCAAAATCGAAAAATATCGAACTCGGTTTCAAATAAAACTACACAAATTCAGTTCATCCAAGTAGTTATAGTCAATTTCAAGTATATTTACGCAGAGTAACCTCCTAGAACTAAAAATTTCATCAAAATCCAAAGAAATCGAATATAAATACACAAATTCAGCTCCTCTTAACGATAATATTATGAGAATCCATAAACATACAAGACAATTTCAATCGACTTACATAAATTCACCTCCGAGAACTGAATTTTTTAACCAAATCCTAAAAAATAGATGGTAATTTCAACTAAATTTGCACAAATTCAGCTATTCCAATTTAAAAATGTTATCAAAATCGAAAAATATCGAACTCGGTTTCAAATAAAACTACACAAATTCAGTTCATCCAAGTAGTTATAGTCAATTTCAAGTATATTTACGCAGAGTAACCTCCTAGAACTAAAAATTTCATCAAAATCCAAAGAAATCGAATATAAATACACAAATTCAGCTCCTCTTAACGATAATATTATGAGAATCCATAAACATACAAGACAATTTCAATCGACTTACATAAATTCACCTCCGAGAACTGAATTTTTTAACCAAATCCTAAAAAATAGATGGTAATTTCAACTAAATTTGCACAAATTCAGCTATTCCAATTTAAAAATGTTATCAAAATCGAAAAATATCGAACTCGGTTTCAAATAAAACTACACAAATTCAGTTCATCCAAGTAGTTATAGTCAATTTCAAGTATATTTACGCAGAGTAACCTCCTAGAACTAAAAATTTCATCAAAATCCAAAGAAATCGAATATAAATACACAAATTCAGCTCCTCTTAACGATAATATTATGAGAATCCATAAACATACAAGACAATTTCAATCGACTTACATAAATTCACCTCCGAGAACTGAATTTTTTAACCAAATCCTAAAAAATAGATGGTAATTTCAACTAAATTTGCACAAATTCAGCTATTCCAATTTAAAAATGTTATCAAAATCGAAAAATATCGAACTCGGTTTCAAATAAAACTACACAAATTCAGTTCATCCAAGTAGTTATAGTCAATTTCAAGTATATTTACGCAGAGTAACCTCCTAGAACTAAAAATTTCATCAAAATCCAAAGAAATCGAATATAAATACACAAATTCAGCTCCTCTTAACGATAATATTATGAGAATCCATAAACATACAAGACAATTTCAATCGACTTACATAAATTCACCTCCGAGAACTGAATTTTTTAACCAAATCCTAAAAAATAGATGGTAATTTCAACTAAATTTGCACAAATTCAGCTATTCCAATTTAAAAATGTTATCAAAATCGAAAAATATCGAACTCGGTTTCAAATAAAACTACACAAATTCAGTTCATCCAAGTAGTTATAGTCAATTTCAAGTATATTTACGCAGAGTAACCTCCTAGAACTAAAAATTTCATCAAAATCCAAAGAAATCGAATATAAATACACAAATTCAGCTCCTCTTAACGATAATATTATGAGAATCCATAAACATACAAGACAATTTCAATCGACTTACATAAATTCACCTCCGAGAACTGAATTTTTTAACCAAATCCTAAAAAATAGATGGTAATTTCAACTAAATTTGCACAAATTCAGCTATTCCAATTTAAAAATGTTATCAAAATCGAAAAATATCGAACTCGGTTTCAAATAAAACTACACAAATTCAGTTCATCCAAGTAGTTATAGTCAATTTCAAGTATATTTACGCAGAGTAACCTCCTAGAACTAAAAATTTCATCAAAATCCAAAGAAATCGAATATAAATACACAAATTCAGCTCCTCTTAACGATAATATTATGAGAATCCATAAACATACAAGACAATTTCAATCGACTTACATAAATTCACCTCCGAGAACTGAATTTTTTAACCAAATCCTAAAAAATAGATGGTAATTTCAACTAAATTTGCACAAATTCAGCTATTCCAATTTAAAAATGTTATCAAAATCGAAAAATATCGAACTCGGTTTCAAATAAAACTACACAAATTCAGTTCATCCAAGTAGTTATAGTCAATTTCAAGTATATTTACGCAGAGTAACCTCCTAGAACTAAAAATTTCATCAAAATCCAAAGAAATCGAATATAAATACACAAATTCAGCTCCTCTTAACGATAATATTATGAGAATCCATAAACATACAAGACAATTTCAATCGACTTACATAAATTCACCTCCGAGAACTGAATTTTTTAACCAAATCCTAAAAAATAGATGGTAATTTCAACTAAATTTGCACAAATTCAGCTATTCCAATTTAAAAATGTTATCAAAATCGAAAAATATCGAACTCGGTTTCAAATAAAACTACACAAATTCAGTTCATCCAAGTAGTTATAGTCAATTTCAAGTATATTTACGCAGAGTAACCTCCTAGAACTAAAAATTTCATCAAAATCCAAAGAAATCGAATATAAATACACAAATTCAGCTCCTCTTAACGATAATATTATGAGAATCCATAAACATACAAGACAATTTCAATCGACTTACATAAATTCACCTCCGAGAACTGAATTTTTTAACCAAATCCTAAAAAATAGATGGTAATTTCAACTAAATTTGCACAAATTCAGCTATTCCAATTTAAAAATGTTATCAAAATCGAAAAATATCGAACTCGGTTTCAAATAAAACTACACAAATTCAGTTCATCCAAGTAGTTATAGTCAATTTCAAGTATATTTACGCAGAGTAACCTCCTAGAACTAAAAATTTCATCAAAATCCAAAGAAATCGAATATAAATACACAAATTCAGCTCCTCTTAACGATAATATTATGAGAATCCATAAACATACAAGACAATTTCAATCGACTTACATAAATTCACCTCCGAGAACTGAATTTTTTAACCAAATCCTAAAAAATAGATGGTAATTTCAACTAAATTTGCACAAATTCAGCTATTCCAATTTAAAAATGTTATCAAAATCGAAAAATATCGAACTCGGTTTCAAATAAAACTACACAAATTCAGTTCATCCAAGTAGTTATAGTCAATTTCAAGTATATTTACGCAGAGTAACCTCCTAGAACTAAAAATTTCATCAAAATCCAAAGAAATCGAATATAAATACACAAATTCAGCTCCTCTTAACGATAATATTATGAGAATCCATAAACATACAAGACAATTTCAATCGACTTACATAAATTCACCTCCGAGAACTGAATTTTTTAACCAAATCCTAAAAAATAGATGGTAATTTCAACTAAATTTGCACAAATTCAGCTATTCCAATTTAAAAATGTTATCAAAATCGAAAAATATCGAACTCGGTTTCAAATAAAACTACACAAATTCAGTTCATCCAAGTAGTTATAGTCAATTTCAAGTATATTTACGCAGAGTAACCTCCTAGAACTAAAAATTTCATCAAAATCCAAAGAAATCGAATATAAATACACAAATTCAGCTCCTCTTAACGATAATATTATGAGAATCCATAAACATACAAGACAATTTCAATCGACTTACATAAATTCACCTCCGAGAACTGAATTTTTTAACCAAATCCTAAAAAATAGATGGTAATTTCAACTAAATTTGCACAAATTCAGCTATTCCAATTTAAAAATGTTATCAAAATCGAAAAATATCGAACTCGGTTTCAAATAAAACTACACAAATTCAGTTCATCCAAGTAGTTATAGTCAATTTCAAGTATATTTACGCAGAGTAACCTCCTAGAACTAAAAATTTCATCAAAATCCAAAGAAATCGAATATAAATACACAAATTCAGCTCCTCTTAACGATAATATTATGAGAATCCATAAACATACAAGACAATTTCAATCGACTTACATAAATTCACCTCCGAGAACTGAATTTTTTAACCAAATCCTAAAAAATAGATGGTAATTTCAACTAAATTTGCACAAATTCAGCTATTCCAATTTAAAAATGTTATCAAAATCGAAAAATATCGAACTCGGTTTCAAATAAAACTACACAAATTCAGTTCATCCAAGTAGTTATAGTCAATTTCAAGTATATTTACGCAGAGTAACCTCCTAGAACTAAAAATTTCATCAAAATCCAAAGAAATCGAATATAAATACACAAATTCAGCTCCTCTTAACGATAATATTATGAGAATCCATAAACATACAAGACAATTTCAATCGACTTACATAAATTCACCTCCGAGAACTGAATTTTTTAACCAAATCCTAAAAAATAGATGGTAATTTCAACTAAATTTGCACAAATTCAGCTATTCCAATTTAAAAATGTTATCAAAATCGAAAAATATCGAACTCGGTTTCAAATAAAACTACACAAATTCAGTTCATCCAAGTAGTTATAGTCAATTTCAAGTATATTTACGCAGAGTAACCTCCTAGAACTAAAAATTTCATCAAAATCCAAAGAAATCGAATATAAATACACAAATTCAGCTCCTCTTAACGATAATATTATGAGAATCCATAAACATACAAGACAATTTCAATCGACTTACATAAATTCACCTCCGAGAACTGAATTTTTTAACCAAATCCTAAAAAATAGATGGTAATTTCAACTAAATTTGCACAAATTCAGCTATTCCAATTTAAAAATGTTATCAAAATCGAAAAATATCGAACTCGGTTTCAAATAAAACTACACAAATTCAGTTCATCCAAGTAGTTATAGTCAATTTCAAGTATATTTACGCAGAGTAACCTCCTAGAACTAAAAATTTCATCAAAATCCAAAGAAATCGAATATAAATACACAAATTCAGCTCCTCTTAACGATAATATTATGAGAATCCATAAACATACAAGACAATTTCAATCGACTTACATAAATTCACCTCCGAGAACTGAATTTTTTAACCAAATCCTAAAAAATAGATGGTAATTTCAACTAAATTTGCACAAATTCAGCTATTCCAATTTAAAAATGTTATCAAAATCGAAAAATATCGAACTCGGTTTCAAATAAAACTACACAAATTCAGTTCATCCAAGTAGTTATAGTCAATTTCAAGTATATTTACGCAGAGTAACCTCCTAGAACTAAAAATTTCATCAAAATCCAAAGAAATCGAATATAAATACACAAATTCAGCTCCTCTTAACGATAATATTATGAGAATCCATAAACATACAAGACAATTTCAATCGACTTACATAAATTCACCTCCGAGAACTGAATTTTTTAACCAAATCCTAAAAAATAGATGGTAATTTCAACTAAATTTGCACAAATTCAGCTATTCCAATTTAAAAATGTTATCAAAATCGAAAAATATCGAACTCGGTTTCAAATAAAACTACACAAATTCAGTTCATCCAAGTAGTTATAGTCAATTTCAAGTATATTTACGCAGAGTAACCTCCTAGAACTAAAAATTTCATCAAAATCCAAAGAAATCGAATATAAATACACAAATTCAGCTCCTCTTAACGATAATATTATGAGAATCCATAAACATACAAGACAATTTCAATCGACTTACATAAATTCACCTCCGAGAACTGAATTTTTTAACCAAATCCTAAAAAATAGATGGTAATTTCAACTAAATTTGCACAAATTCAGCTATTCCAATTTAAAAATGTTATCAAAATCGAAAAATATCGAACTCGGTTTCAAATAAAACTACACAAATTCAGTTCATCCAAGTAGTTATAGTCAATTTCAAGTATATTTACGCAGAGTAACCTCCTAGAACTAAAAATTTCATCAAAATCCAAAGAAATCGAATATAAATACACAAATTCAGCTCCTCTTAACGATAATATTATGAGAATCCATAAACATACAAGACAATTTCAATCGACTTACATAAATTCACCTCCGAGAACTGAATTTTTTAACCAAATCCTAAAAAATAGATGGTAATTTCAACTAAATTTGCACAAATTCAGCTATTCCAATTTAAAAATGTTATCAAAATCGAAAAATATCGAACTCGGTTTCAAATAAAACTACACAAATTCAGTTCATCCAAGTAGTTATAGTCAATTTCAAGTATATTTACGCAGAGTAACCTCCTAGAACTAAAAATTTCATCAAAATCCAAAGAAATCGAATATAAATACACAAATTCAGCTCCTCTTAACGATAATATTATGAGAATCCATAAACATACAAGACAATTTCAATCGACTTACATAAATTCACCTCCGAGAACTGAATTTTTTAACCAAATCCTAAAAAATAGATGGTAATTTCAACTAAATTTGCACAAATTCAGCTATTCCAATTTAAAAATGTTATCAAAATCGAAAAATATCGAACTCGGTTTCAAATAAAACTACACAAATTCAGTTCATCCAAGTAGTTATAGTCAATTTCAAGTATATTTACGCAGAGTAACCTCCTAGAACTAAAAATTTCATCAAAATCCAAAGAAATCGAATATAAATACACAAATTCAGCTCCTCTTAACGATAATATTATGAGAATCCATAAACATACAAGACAATATCAATCGACTTACATAAATTCACCTCCGAGAACTGAATTTTTTAACCAAATCCTAAAAAATAGATGGTAATTTCAACTAAATTTGCACAAATTCAGCTATTCCAATTTAAAAATGTTATCAAAATCGAAAAATATCGAACTCGGTTTCAAATAAAACTACACAAATTCAGTTCATCCAAGTAGTTATAGTCAATTTCAAGTATATTTACGCAGAGTAACCTCCTAGAACTAAAAATTTCATCAAAATCCAAAGAAATCGAATATAAATACACAAATTCAGCTCCTCTTAACGATAATATTATGAGAATCCATAAACATACAAGACAATTTCAATCGACTTACATAAATTCACCTCCGAGAACTGAATTTTTTAACCAAATCCTAAAAAATAGATGGTAATTTCAACTAAATTTGCACAAATTCAGCTATTCCAATTTAAAAATGTTATCAAAATCGAAAAATATCGAACTCGGTTTCAAATAAAACTACACAAATTCAGTTCATCCAAGTAGTTATAGTCAATTTCAAGTATATTTACGCAGAGTAACCTCCTAGAACTAAAAATTTCATCAAAATCCAAAGAAATCGAATATAAATACACAAATTCAGCTCCTCTTAACGATAATATTATGAGAATCCATAAACATACAAGACAATTTCAATCGACTTACATAAATTCACCTCCGAGAACTGAATTTTTTAACCAAATCCTAAAAAATAGATGGTAATTTCAACTAAATTTGCACAAATTCAGCTATTCCAATTTAAAAATGTTATCAAAATCGAAAAATATCGAACTCGGTTTCAAATAAAACTACACAAATTCAGTTCATCCAAGTAGTTATAGTCAATTTCAAGTATATTTACGCAGAGTAACCTCCTAGAACTAAAAATTTCATCAAAATCCAAAGAAATCGAATATAAATACACAAATTCAGCTCCTCTTAACGATAATATTATGAGAATCCATAAACATACAAGACAATTTCAATCGACTTACATAAATTCACCTCCGAGAACTGAATTTTTTAACCAAATCCTAAAAAATAGATGGTAATTTCAACTAAATTTGCACAAATTCAGCTATTCCAATTTAAAAATGTTATCAAAATCGAAAAATATCGAACTCGGTTTCAAATAAAACTACACAAATTCAGTTCATCCAAGTAGTTATAGTCAATTTCAAGTATATTTACGCAGAGTAACCTCCTAGAACTAAAAATTTCATCAAAATCCAAAGAAATCGAATATAAATACACAAATTCAGCTCCTCTTAACGATAATATTATGAGAATCCATAAACATACAAGACAATTTCAATCGACTTACATAAATTCACCTCCGAGAACTGAATTTTTTAACCAAATCCTAAAAAATAGATGGTAATT